>JAOVVI020012209.1:0-12325 GCA_028571085.2 Nepenthes alata | reverse complement strand
AAGCTGCCATTCGTATTGTGGTCCAACCGAATAGTCTCCAAGGAACAAATATGAGAAACTTCATTCAACTTGTGTTATGAGATGGAGGAATTCACTCCAGTAGAGATCGGCCTACCCAATCTTCGAATTAAAAACTTTGACCCACATAGTAATTCCCATCTTTTAAGAGAACACCTCGATCTGCTTGAGAAAGCCCACGATGCGGCAAGACAGCGGACGACAGCTTACTAGCAACAAGTCGCTCAGTATTACAACAAAAAGGTGAAAGCTCGCCAACTTGAGGTGGGAGACATAGTTATGAGGAGTATAAAGGCAATAGGAAAAATCACCAATAGATATAAACTATCTCTAAATTGGAAGGGACCATTCCTAATCTTAACAACTCTCTAAAATGGTGTGCATAAACTACACACTCAGACGAAAAACTAGTCCTGAGGACATAAAAAGCCATCCACCTCAAAAAATATTATCAATAAATTTTGACTAAAAAAAGTTAAATTCTATACACAGGAAAAGGAATGCTTGTATAATGTACACATACTAATATTAATAATACTGCTATGCATTTGTTATATTAATTGCTCATTTGCATGCTTGCATGTCATTTCATAAATACAAATAACCTAAACTAGCCCTAAGTTAGGGGAAATCTCACCTGTTAAATTGACTTACTAAAAGTACTATCAAAACCTCAGTCAAGACAATCGAGTGGTCCAAATGAGGTCAGATATAAACTATCATATAAAAGTTCAGAGGCCATGCAGAAAAAATTCTATCCCCTTTTGAAGAGGTCAAAGCAAAAGAAAACTTAGCGGGCTTTCTCGGCAATCTGCTACGATATCCTCTCACAGGAAAGAGCACCATCAATAAAAAATAGTCGACAAACTAGGGCACGACACGTGGGTTCAACAATGTCTCCTCACAGGAACGAGCACCAACAACCAAATGCAGACGCCATACTAGGCTTCGACAAAGCCCAGGGATAATAACAACCAAGCTTAGTCAACAAGCAGGGATTTGTCCTAGCTAAAGTGCTATAACATTTTTTCATAAGAAAGAGTACAATCGAACGAAAAGGAGTGCTATGACATCCTCTTATGAGAATGAGCACTATCAAACAAATACGGTCAACAACTAAGCTTGGTGACAATGGCGACCAGGCTTAGTCGGGAAACAAAGAGCATGTTGTGAAAAAAGATTCAACATACAAAAAAAAAGCAATAAAAGCATTGGTGACAATGATAACCAAAATCTAGCTGATTTATTAATGAGCAAATATTACAACATGAAAACCCAAAGCTTTCAAAAAGAAGGCATAATGATATTTCCATCTGCCTACACTCAAACATCATTAATATCCTAAGGCTAGGAGCCCCTCAAAAATCATGATAATGGATTCCTATCTGATTCTAAGAAATGTTTAATATCTGAATGGAAAGAAGCTCTGGAATTTCTTGAATCAAGGTATCCTAGAGGAAAGTTAAGAGCAACCAAGGACATGATCAGCCTACAGTGATAGAATCCATCCCCTAATCTGTCATCCAAAGTAGGTCTAACTTCTTATGGTTGGAAATGTATCCAAGCTCTCCCCAAGTTAAGCACACTTGTCTTGAAGATCGTTAAATTGCTACTCAGCCTCCTGGACCTTCTCCTTGAGTGAGGCGATACTATCTAGGGCCAAAGATTTTCTATCTGAGAGTTCTTGTGACGACCCGACTTTATTCCACCGCATAAAGCCACAATCAAGTCTAAATCCTTGCCTTTAAAAACTTTATGAAAGGATAAATAGGTGGACATAAAAATTATTCTTTTCTTTTACACACAGGATTTCATGATGCCGAACTACAAGAGATGCTTTTTAAACATATCAATCCAAGTATCCAAAATAATCACAAAAATATGCTAACATTTATAGGTTCATAACAGCGGAATAATTTTACAAATCTCTTTAATAAATAAAGCTCTTCATAGATCTGCTCCGGTCAGCTTAGCCATTTAGCTACATCATAAGGTTCTACTCAACTTCATCCTCCATAAGCCTTTCGTCATCTCAAAAGTGGCAAGAATGAGCTTACAAAGCCTAGCAAAATACTCACATGCAGAAAATATAAATCATAAATATATATATATAAGCGGATCAAAACAGAGATTCATAACATAACTTAGCATATAAAAATCAACATGTCGTTTCTTCTTTAGTTCAAAATTTCCTTATTCTTTTCTTCTTATCTTGTCTTTGGAAGACTCATAAAACCATTGAAAAATCTTATCATCTTTAGGGACCGGACGGAAGCGGACAACATTGAGAACGGGTTGTGTGTAACCCCATAATTTAAAGCCGTATCCCCTCATTATGCTCCCCGGGGCGGGAGGTAATGCCTTTAACCCGACATACAGGGCCGTAGTCCAAAAGTCTTATGCCACCAAAAGGTTCCCTCCCATGGCTCAGGAGGTATCCTCGAGTGTCACTCCAATATCCTTCATCCATCTTTAACAGCAAGCTTAATGGAAACTCGGTTATTAGTTCATATCTTTCAATGGTCATTTATCATAGTTCAAAAGTCAGAAGTCATAGAGTTCCACTTGCTGTCCGGATTGCATATATTTTTCCTTGTTCTTAACTTCAAACAATTAAAGTCCGTATAGCCTTTCCTTTAACATCTTAAAATCAAAAATCTTTTATAAAAATGTTGTAGGTCTTGTTCGTCAAAGCCGGAGGTCTTTTTCTTAAAAGTCGGAGGTCTTTTCTCAAAAGGCGGTGGTCTTTTTCTCAAAAGTCGGAGGTCTTTTTCTCAAAAGGCGGATGTCTTTTTCTCAAAAGTCGGAGGTCTTTTTCTAAAAGCCAAAGGTCTTTTTCTCAAAAGGAGGATGTCTTTTTCTCAAAAGCCGGAGGACTTTTAATCGTGCAATAGACTGACTTATTAAAACATGCAAATATCGGAGTTCATGCAGATCAGCAAATAACCATACTTTATGCATAAAATAATCAGACATCATGATTTAACATGGCTTCTTTTAAACGTGTGGTTAATATAAATTCTTCCTCAATTCAGATGATCAAAACAGATATCATATATAAGGTAACATAAGTTCATAAAAAATCAGACATTCTTGCATTGCAAACATGAACTTAAAAAGGGTGAGTACACTTGTATTAAATCATTAACTTAAAACAATGGGGGTACACTTGCCTAAATTCCTTTACTCCGTCCTAAAATTCTAGGTTCCTTCACTAAGAAAACTTGGTCGAAAGTCTCTTCCTAACCCTTTTCCTTACACTCTCTAGTTCTTATTTATGGGCCTTTGATCTGACGATAGTAGGTAGGGCAGGTCAACGACTCGGCGGTGGATGAAGGTCAGTTACCTACTCAGGCATGGTCTTCCTCACTTCATATTTTTGCAAGGGTTTCATTATTTTTTGTCAACTGGCATTGACCGAACAATTTTGTCTCACGTTTACCGTCTCCGGAAGCCGTCTGATTGGCCTCCAGAAATGGTCTCCGAAATTAAGTCTCCAAATTCAACATCTCCGGAGACCAAGGTCTCTGGAACTTAAGTTTTCAATTTCAGCGTCTCCAGAGATCAAGGTCTCCGGAAACTCTAGTCCTCGAGTTCAATGTTCTCCGGAGACCAAGGTCTCCGGAACATACTATCCCTCTTTTCTTTCAGAGATCAAGGTCTCCGGAAAACCAGTGCTTCTTGGGTTGACCGGTAAGTTGGGTTACACGGCCGGCCTTCATGGCTCTTTCTTATTTTGACACTTCCGGTCTCCTTTTTCCATTTCGATTAACTGGTGTTGACCGGATAAGTCATCCATTTCTCTTTCTGGTCAATAGGTGTTGACAGGATTATGTGTTCTCCTCATGCTTTCTGGTCAACAGGTGTTGACCGGTATATGTTTTCTCCCCATGCTTTCTGGTCAACAGGCGTTGATCGAATTACGTTTTCCTTCACCTCTTTGCCATCTTCTCGCCATGAAAGAATTTGGTCATTATATTTTTGATGACAGAAGATCCCAAAAATTTCATACCTTACAGTAAGGAAAGGGTTAGGAAGAGACTCTCGACCGAGTTTTCTTAGTAAAAGAACATAGAATTTTAGGACAGAGAAAAGGAATTCAGGCATGTGTAACCTCCTTGTTTTAAGTTCATGATTTAATACAAGTATACCCCCTTGTTTTAAGTTCATGATTTAATGCAAGTGTACCCCCATTATTTTAAGTTCATAATTTAATGCAAGTGTACCCCCCGTATTTTAAGTTCATGATTTAATGCAAGTGTACTCACCCTTTTTAAGTTCATGTTTGCAATGCAAGAATGTCTAATTTTTTATGAACTTATGTTACGGTATATATGATATCTGTTTTGATCATCTGAATTGAGGAAGAATTTCTATTAACCGCACGTTTAAAAGAAGCCCTCTTAATTCATGATGTCCGATTATTTTATACACGAAGTATGGTTATTTGTTGATCTGAATGAACTACGATATTTGCATGTTTTAAGAAGTCCGTCTATTGCACGTTTAAAGGACTTCCGGCTATAATAAAAGACCTTCGGCTCTTGAGAAAAAGACCTCCGCCTTTTGAGAAAAAGACCTCCGGCTTTTAAGAAAAGGCATCCGACTTTTGAGAAAAATACCTTCGTCTTTTGAGAAAAAGACCTCCGACTGTTGAGAAAAAGACCTCCGGCTTTGACGAACAAGACCTATGATATTTTTATAAAAGATTTTCGATTTTAAGACGTTAAAGGAAAGACTATACGGACTTCAATTGTTTAAAATTAAGAACAAAGGCTATAAGAATAAGGAAAAATATATGTAATCCGGACAGCAAGTGGAACTCTATGACTTCCGACTTTTGAACTATGATAAATGGCCATCGAAAGATATGAACTAAGAACCAAGTTTCCATTAAGCTTGTTGTTAAAGATGGATGAAGGATATTGAAGTAACACTCGACGATTGCCCCTGGGCCACGGGGGAATTTCTGGTGGCACAAGGCTTATGGACTACGGCCTCATATACCGGGTAAAAGGCATTACCGCCCGCCTTTGGGAGTATAATAGGAGGATACGGCTCTAGGTTGTGGGGTAGCACACAACCATTTCTCGATGTTGTCCGCTCCCATCCGGTCCCTAAAGATGATAAGAATTTTGTACGATTTTTTTGAATTTTCTGAAGACAAGATAATAAGAATAAGAATATGGATTTCTGAACTTAAGAAGAAATGATATGATAATTTTTGTATGCTAAGTTTATGTTATGAACCTCTACTTTGATTCAATGATATGTATGTTAATATTTTCTGTATGTGGGTACCTTGCTGGGCTATGTAGATCACTCTTGCTATTTTTTCAGATGATGAGAAGCTTATGGAGGATGAAATTTAATAGAGTCATATGGAGTAACTAGATAACATAGCTGGCCGGAGTTGATTAGTGAATGAATTGATGTATTTTCTTTTGATATTTTGAGAAGAACTTGTAAAACATTTCTGCTGTAAAAGAATTTATGGATGTTAATATGTTTCTATGATTGCAATAAGGAAGAATGAAGTTGATATTTCTAGTAGCATCTCATTTCATGTCAAGGTCTTCGTATCCGACCAACCTTAATGTTGGCCGGCCAAATATGAGATTAAAATTGTGATGGCCAACTCAATGAGTTCGGCCTTAAGCGATCATGTGTACGTAATAAAAGGTGTATATAAAAGAAAATAAAAATTTTTATGTCCACCTGGCTAGTATTTATACTGTATATGAGGTAAAGTATAGGCTTGACGGCGGTCGTATGTTGTGGAATGTGGCCAGTCCGTCACAAGTTCAGTATCCAAATTAGTTATCAAATGTGAACATGGTGAAGAAAAGTAATAGGAAGTGGAGAATATGCGTTGATTTTATTGACATTAATAAAGCATATCCAAAGGATAGCTTCCCATTACCAAGAATTGGTTTACTCATGGACTCCACTTTTAGACCTGGATTGCTCAGTTTCATTGATGCATACTCGAGCTACAATCAAATCCAAATAAATTCAGTGGATGAGTATAAATCTTTTATGACTGACTAAGGGATGTACTATTATAAAGTTATACCATTTAGTCTAAAAAATACTGGTGTAACTTATTAGCGCCTTGTCAACAAAATATTCGAGACTCAAATTGGACGAAATATTAAAATTTACGTGGATGATATGCCTGTAAAGAGAAAATTTTATAACGACTATATTCATGATCTGGACGAGGCATTCACTGTTTTGAGGTGAGGACACACTAGATGAAACTAAATCCAACTAATGCACCTTTGGAGTAACATCGGAAAAATTTTTAGGCTTCATTGTTTTGCACCGAGGAATAGAAACCAATTCAGAAAAGATTAAGGTTATCTTGGATATGAATCCTCCTCGGATGGTGAAGGAAGTCCAAAAATTAATTAGAATATTGGCAGCGCTCTCACACTTCTTGGCTAAATCGGCTGAGAAGTATTTACCATCTTTTAAGGCGTTGAGAAGCGCAAAGGCCATAGGCTTTTAGTGGACTGTATAATATGAAGCCGCTTTTCGAGAACTCAAGGAATATCTTTCTCATCTGCCGCTGTTGACTTCTCTGCAATAGGGTGAGGAATTGTTTTATATCTGGCTGTGTCCGAAACTGCCTTAAGTTCGATCTTGAATCAAGAAATGTCCAATGGATAGAGACCAGTATATTACGTCAATAAAATCTTGACTGACGTAGAGACTCGTTACACCCATGCTAAAAAGGTGGCACTGGCACTTGTATATTCCGCTCAAAAACTTCGACCATATTTCCCGACACACTCATTAGTTGTCCTGATAGAGCAACCTTTAAAAAGAATCCAACAAAGACTAGATGTGTCAGGACGATTGGTCAAGTGGGCTATTGAATTGGGAGAGTACGACTTAGAATTCCAACCGAGGCCGTCCTTGAAAGGTTAGGCTCTTGCGGACTTCATTGTTGAAATAACAACACCAATTCTAGTTGCCCTCGATGTTATTGGGACAGAAAGTCCCAAAAATATTCTGACCTGGACATTACATGTAGATGGCTCTTCAATACAAACCGGTTGTGGAGTTGGAGTGGTATTAAGGACACCCGATGGGCAGAAATAAAGTATTTAATGACTATCAGATTTCCAAACACGAATGACATAACTGAGTACGAAGCACTGCTCGTTGGGTTAAAATTAGCCATGGAATGCTCGACCGTGAATTTTATAGTATATAGTATCTCAGAATTGGTTATTAATCAAGTTCAAGGAAACTTTGATACTATTAATCCATTACTTTTCCAATATCATTCCAAAGTTTAAAATTTAATTTGCACATTTAATCATGTAAAAATGATTCATATTCTGCGAGAAGAAAATGGAAAAGTAGACAGATTAGCAAGAGATGCTGCCACTGAAGATCTAGAGCTGTATGCTCGTGAATTGTGCAAAGTTCTAAAAGTATCTAGCATCAATGAACCACAAGAGGAAGTCATTCAAATAACCAATTCTGATAATGGGATGACTCTCTATGTGAAGTATCTGTCCGATGGTACATTACCGAAAAACCCAGATGAAGCCAGGTGTCTGAAGAAGATAGTGGGATGGTATACTATTATGGATGAAAAATTGCACCGACAAGGGTACTCAATTCCATACCTACGGTGTCTTGTACCATAAGAGGCAAAGTACACCCTTGGTGAAGTATATCTCAGTATCTGTGGATCCCACATTGGTGGCAAAAATCTTACCTTTAATCCCACGAAGCAAGGATATTACTATCCCACTATGAAATATGACCCAATGGATTTCGTTCGAAAATGTGAGAACTATCAAATGCATGGGAACCTCACCCATCAACCACACATAGAACTTCGAGCTGTGTAGTCACCATAGCCGTTCGTACAATGGGAAATTGACATCCTTGGACCACTTCCAATGGCCTCAGGACAGGAAAAATTAATTATAGTTAGAATTGACTACTTCACGAAATGGATCAAAGCCATCCTACTAGCCAAAATAACCGTGCAAAAAGCAACTGAGTTTGTTTGACAGAGTATTGTTTGTAGATTTAGAATACCCGAAATTATTGTGACTGATAACAGAACCTAATTTACCAACAAGAATTTCACAAAGTACTATGCTAGTTTGAAGATAAAATTGTTTCATATTTTTGTCGCTTATCCGCAATGCAACAAACAAGTAAAAGTTACTAACTGAACAATACTACACTGTTTGAAAATGAAACTTGAAAATGCTGGGGGCTCATAGGTGGACGAACTTCCTTCCATCCTCTAATCTATAGGACAATACCTAGAGAACCGACCCGTGAAACTCCTTTTAGTTTGTGCTATAGGACTGAGGCCGTTATTCCAATAGAAATCAGACTTCCTAGCCTTTGGGTCAAATCTTTTGATCCATGTCACAACTCTCAAAGATTTTGAAAAAATCTCAACCTACTTCAAGAAGTTCGAGACAAGGCACGGTTGCAGACGGTGGCATATCAACAAAGAATTATTAGGTACTACAATAAAAAGGTGAAAGCATGACAGTTTAATATGGAAGATCTAATCTTACAGAGCATTGAAGCCATAGGCAAAAATATCGATTGGAATAAACTCTCTCCAAATTGGGAAGGTCCATTCATAATCTCAGCAATTCTTAAGAATGGGGCATACAAGTTACGAACTATGAATGGTAGATTAGTACCTTGGACTTGGAATACTTGTCACCTTAGAAAATATGTTCAATGATTGCACAGGTAAGCTTTACACCACATCAAGTGCTTGTATTATGAAATATATTAATAAAAATTTTAGTTTCTTTTTTATACTGTCTTTATGTTTGCTTGTCTTTCATATTATTATATAACCTAGGCTACCCATAAATCAGGTGAATTTCATTCATTTGTACTAAGGACCATTGGTCCCAGAAACTCAGTCACGTAACTGAGTAACTCATATGAAGTTCCATAAAACTTGATCATGTTATCAAGCAGTACAAACGAGACCGAGAACAAAAAACTTGGGGGGTTTCCTCAGAAGCATGCGTGCAAAGACCTTTGAGGTAGTATCATTGGCCCAACATGGTTTTAAAAAAAACTTAAGTTACAAACATGGCTTATGAGTCAAATTGAACTAAAGTAATACACAGAGTCGAACATATCAAATGTTCGACCAAAACACAAAGAGAGAGTTGAGATGTTGTAAGTATATTTCATTAATCAATAAAATGATTACATGTGTAAAGCTCCAATTAATTACAAAGACGAACGACGCCTAGAGGTTTCTAGCACTGGTTCCCAAAAATTTTCATCATCCCTAGAAAGGTACAAGATCTCAGAACTATGACCAGCACTGACATTCTTCGGATGAAATGCAAAAACAGGAATGTCAGAAGCCAGCATTTAGACGATGTGTCTGCAGAGGTTGATACGTTCCCAGTAACTACGCTCAAATATCTTCACGATGTCCTCGGGATGAACTGAGGAACAAAGCTCACCCTCCACTTTAGAGAACTTATCTATGAGGAGGTTGTGTTTCTGTTTCATATCAGCCAATTCATGCTCGAGTTCAGAGAGACGCCCCTCAATAGTTAGAAGCTTCTCCCTTTCCACGTACTCGTGAGCAAGTCCTTTCGCTGCCTCAGCAAGACGATTTATCATTTCTTGGAACTACAAAGGAAATAAAGTTAGTTAGTTTACAAAAACATAATAACTTAGAAGGTAAAGAAGGTTGTAGACGATTACCTTAGAAACAAAAACCTTTCCACGAGTTGCATCATCCGTAGAGATCTCTGGAGCAGTTTGGGCCTTGGCTCTTGCAGATATTGAACTAGCCACCATAACATCTTCAACCTTAGCCATTACATTGGCTTCTGCCTTTTCGACGTCGCTCATAATGATTTGACCCTCGGTCTCAATCTCGATATGGACCTCGGGCTCTGAGGGCTCAAAAGAATGCTCTTGTGAAATTTCAGCCTGAAGGTCTATAGTGACCCCCGCGGTCATGTTGGTCTCTGGGGTCACTGAGAACTCAAGTAAGGGCAACTCCATAGCCTCCCCAGAATGAATCTCACTTATCGAAGAAGTCTCTTCAACAAAAGTTGTAGCAATATCGGGCAAGGACTCCTCAAGTAGTGGTGGCAGAATGGCTGCAACACCATATGAAGCTAGTAATGGGGCTTCAATAGGGGTGACCTCGGTCACTTCCTCAGCAGATCCCACACGCTCACTCTCTTCCATTAGTCCAATGGTCTCTAGAATTGGTATCAAGGAAGATATGGAAGTCTGATCTAAAGTGACCGTCGGTCGCTTCCTCTTTATTAGTATATCTATAGTGGTCTCATCCCCAAAACTGGACTCGATGGAAGCCTCCTTATTGCCAGGTGCTATGGCCGAAGGCTCTTTTATTATTATGCCCATGGAGGCCTTTTTGTCCTTGAGCTTTTTTGATTTGTCCTCAAACTTTTTGAATTTGTCCGATGACTCTTTTATTCTAAGCTCTTTGGCTTTCCTCTTATGCCTCTTCTTAAGAAGAGTCTTCGCTGATTGAGCCTTAGACTCCTCAACCACAAGCTCCCACTTGGCCAAAACAAGTGACTCGGGAAAGAGTCAGTGATTCTTCTTATTCTCGTTAAAGATACCAATCTTTTCATAGATAAGATCTATGAGTTTCTGGATGGCCTCTTTCTCTTGGTCATATACGTCCGACTGCATGGCAGTAGAGACCCGACCCCATTTGGACAGAGCTCCCATGTGGAAGGGATCGCTAGATAAAAATATCGATCCTTCCACCTTTTTGTGGAGTTTGGGTTTCCTCGACTAAACCCGTATTTCGGTCGAGGAGATACGATTATCCATTTTATGCCGTGATTAAAACAAAATAAAATTTTTACGGCTGTACCATTAAAAACTACATCGTGAATTCGTGCAAAAATACACAATGAAATAAAGTACCTCACGCCATTTGGTTAGAGCCTGGTGATTGGCACATGGAGTTTCCCCATTATCTTGTAAAACTCAGGAGTCAAAGGAAAGCGAAGACCACCCTTGAGGTGAGTCTCATATACCATAATATATTTAGACAGAGGAGAAGAAGCTCGTCCATTGATTCCAGACAAGAGATACGCCAGGGAATGTGGAATCTTATACCAAGTCTTGAAGTATTCCACATCTTCAGGTGTAAGGATCGACTGAATCTCTGCAACTCCTAACGCCATGACAGATTTTTGAACAGAAAAAGGAATGAGATGAATTCTAAGTGAGAAGACGAATGTGAAGGAGGTAAATAATACTTCTGACCTTTGAAGACCAATTTATAGGAGAGGCAAAGAGCTCCAAAACAATACCGTTTGCATTCAAAATTCAAAAAATGCGCCAAACCATGGCGCTGCTATGTGTCAACCACTCATTTCCTTAGCCAAATGTCAAATCGCCAAATGTCAGTAATGATGGCATGGGTGTTTCCAATAAGCCGAAATGACGTGCATTTAATACGATACTGACAACAAAAATAGAAACTGTCGGACAATTATTCTCATTTGAAGAAACTTCGGACTCAGATATTTCCTAACTTCATATCAAAAGATTGAATTTCAAGCCTTCTGGCATGTGAGCTAATGATGAGTACAGTACCCAAGAGCCCTAATTAGAAGACCCAATACAGTTGTAGGTCGAGGAATTAAAATCAATGATCCGTGAACATACGCAACTCATTACGTCTGAGCAGCCCATTACGTCCGATAGCCTACAACGCTTGCACAGCCCATTTCTGTCATTGTGGCCATAGTCCATTTAACGGACCAAGAGGGGTATTTAACTAACGATAGTGGTTGTTAGTTACAACTGTCATGAATAAGAATAACGGTTAACCGTCCTGACAGATAACTGTACGTCATTTGTAAATACGGATCCTCTTCATTCAAGAAGAACAATTTTTATACTCGACTGGAATAAGATTTGACTTGAACGAACTTAAATTCTTTCAAAAAAAGTACTACGAGACACCCAGAGCCTAACTCTCTCTCTCTCTCTCAAACCGAGACGCCAAGAGCGTAACTTGTCGAACTCATTACTCTTTGGTATTTCCCTCTCTTCCTTCACATTTAAGGAATATACTAACTTGAGTATCGGATGATATATTGATGAGCGAGTCCCGTCAATCCTTTGACATTTGTTTGTGTTTATACAGGATTTGATTAAGAGCTTACAAAGACCAAAGATTTAGAAGACCGACAAACAAATTTCTTCATTCATACAACAATTAGATCCTCGGATGCAACAAAATAGATTTGGTTTGTTAAATTATTAATTATTTATT
>JAOVVI020012207.1:0-12326 GCA_028571085.2 Nepenthes alata | reverse complement strand
CCCGCATTTTAAAGGCTAAGTAGCCTAAGATTAAAAGAAATTTCCTAAGTTTCACTGCTAAATAAGTTTAAATCATTTATTGGATACGTTTAAGTTTTAAAACATTTTTCCCTGTCATAGTCAAATATGTTTTATAAGTGATATTAGGAAATTAGTTTCAAAATACACTTAGTATTGTCATTTATTAACAATAACAGACCAATATAAAGTAGATGAATAAATATATTTTACCTTTTTCATAATGGTTTTTTCCATTGCTTCATATTTTCCTCCTATGACAAAATTAAGTTTGTTCATTTTAGCTTCCCCGACCTCTTTTGTTGCAGTCAACTATATCTCTCTTTATCACTTGCTTTATAATTTTTTTCTTTTTTCAATAAAGTAAACAGATTAAAGATTTGAATGATTCTTATAGTGACACGACTTTGGAGTGCCAGTTGCATTATTCTTACAGAGTTGACAACCCAAAAGATAAGCTAATAAATTAAAAATAAGAGTATATTTTTAACTCATTTAAGCTATAACTCTAGTTCGCAATCATTGACTTAAAATAATATTTTATTATGTGTCTCAGTTTGTTAAATAGGGGGCTAATAATCTCCCCTCGATCCAATTGTGGAGAACTATTAAAATATTATATAATATTGTTTATAGTTTGAAAGATTGATGACTTTTAATTTAAATTATTTATATTTATTATGATATATATAATATTTTTTTAAAATTAGAGTATTGATATTTTTAGTATAGATTATTTATTATAAAAATAATTATTAAAACTTTTGAAATTTTTAAGCGTGCACAAGTACGGGAAAAGAGTTAACCCCAAAAGAATGTCTTATGGGAAAATGAGCCCCTAAACTTATAAGTTAAAAATTTTATCTTAAACTTTTTGATATGGGACACGTATCATTCCTCCCCATTTGACAATCGCAAATCCTGGTGGCTACACTCTATGTCACTTCACTCGATGACTTTCACTCTATGATACTGCATTCCGTGTCGGTGCACCGGTAACTAGTCAGTCTCTCTGTAGGTAACTATTTTTGGTCAAAACCCTCTACAGGTAGTCCTCTCCGGGTCATGACCAGTCTCAATGAGAGTACTATTAAATCGGCCTAATCAACCAAAAAAAATAACCAAAATGTAAAATTTTAAGCTAAATCTTATGATTGGGCTGAAAATATGAGCATTGAGTATTTGGACCGTTGAATTAGATATAGATATTTGGAGCCATTCATTTGAGTTAGTTTAATTATTGGATCAGGTTATTGAGTGAACTTGAATGTATTTAAATTAAGTAGATATTAAATATTTGGACCTAATAAGTTTGAATGGATTGATTAATTGGGTCTGGATGCTTGGACCATTAATTAAAGTTTAGATTAAATTAACATAATTTTGAACCGAGCTAATTAAATAAACAATTACCGGATGGACCTTATTGTATCAAAATTTATTGGTCAAAAATATAATTAAATTTAAAAGAAGTTAAAATATTAGAAACTGTGGTTAAATTTTAGATATCTTTTTAAGGGTAATTATATAATTAATTAATATTTTTTATTATAAAAAATATATAACAATAATAATATATATAATGATAAATGAATAAATAAATAAATAATAATAATAAGTGATAATTAATAATTAAATGTATTAATAATAATATTAATAATAATAAAAAGGAAAGAAACGAAATGGGAGAAGAAAAGAAAGAAAGGAAAGAAAAGAAAAAAGACGAAAAGAAAAGAAAAGAAAAATAGAGGAAAGGAAATGAAGAGAGGAAAGGAAAGGAAGGGAAGGGAGGAAGAAGGAAAGAGGCGCGCGGTGGGGCAGTGGCCATAGAGGTTGGAATCGGCCACATATGGAATCCTTCGGCGAATCCCTAACCGACCTTCTCATTATTTAAGACGGTATTAGGGTTAGGGAAGGAGGAGGACGAACTGAAGATTTGCTCTGCAGTTGCCGCCGCCACCACCGAAAAATGAAGAGGAAATTGAAGCAAGTAAAATTTCCACATTGCAAAATAAACTCTTCATTCATGCTTTTAAATGTCGAATCTCTGATTTCATGTTCGGATTTGCGAAAAAAACTGTGAAAACCAAGGGTTGCAAACTTGGGCAACCGAATGCAGAGTCACGACTCTATGAGAAATTGGCCGATCTCTTGGGCTTGTTGATGAATAGGGAATTTAGTAATTTTCCTAATAGAGATATCAAGAAATCAACAGCTCTCTATGTGCCAAATGATCAAGAAATGAAGGGGGTAATTATGAAGGAAGCCCATCGATCACGGTACACCATTCATTCCGGAATCAATAAGATGTATCAGACATAAGAAAGATGTTTTTGTGGAGAAATATGAAGCGGGAGATTGTGAATTATGTCAGGAAATGCCTAGTTTGTCAACAGCTCAAAGCAGAGCGAAAAAAGGCATTAGGGTTCTACAATCACTGCCAGTTCCGAGTTGAAAGTGGGAAGATATAACAATGAATTTTGTCATGGGTCTACCGAGGTTATCTAAACATCATGACGCTGTCTGGTTGATCGTCGATAAACTTACTTAATCGGCACATTTTCTGGCTATTTAGACCACGTATTCACGGGATCGGTTAGCTCAACACCTTCAAATTTTTGGGATTTAACTCTGCCATAGAAACAGAATACCGTGCTCTATTTCTAGTTCCCATTCAGGTCTGATGACCCAACAATGGAAGGAATAATTAAACCTCGTTATTTTTGCAAGTAAACTTTCTCTTTCCTTCATTGATGTTGATTCTCCTTGTTTCCACCATGGAATGTGGTAAATCGATGGTATTGTTGACCGATTTGGAAAAATAGAGCCTTGGCTCTGGACAGTGGAAATGGGTGGGTTCGAGGGAATCACGTAGAATGGGAGCATAGTGTTCAGTAGAATTATGCAAAGAACTTACGAATTTTACTGGTGAATGATGAAAGTTGATGTTGTCTCATCAACTGTGATAACCCGCATACGGCCGAGAGAACAGACCGCTTCTCCCAAATCGATCATCCATTCCTACCAAACCGTCATTTCAAACCGGCAAAAGATATTGTTAAATTCAATCAGTCAAAACCGTATCCCTACCAAATTGCCAATCCAAACCGGTAAAACCATATTGGTCATTTGCATACCGGCATTTTGCTCCATACCGGCAATTGGCTTTATACCAGCAATTTGCTCCATCCCTGCAAATTGCTTCATTCCGGCAAATACTCCAAACTGGCAAAATGCACCATCCCCGCATTTTTCACCAAACCGTCCAATGAACCATTCTTCCCAAAATACCCATTCCGCCCAAAATACCCTTTTCTGACATTTTGGTCATCCCTAGCAAAATGGCAGGAAAATGGTTATCCTACCATTTTGCCAACCCTCCATTTGGCTATCCTAGCCATTTTGGCCAACTAGCCAAGTTACCCATTCTGGCTATTATCATGCATATTGGTCATTTGTGCAAATCGGCCACTTTGCCATGCCGAACAAAATGGCACAATTAGCCGGTCGACGTATTGAACGGATATTTTGGCAAGAGGTGAAACGCATATCAACCAGCCAACTCACAGCCTGCCGGTCAACATTCTTGGCCATTATGATAACCTTTTTATAATTTAATATTTTTTATTATATAAAAATATTCAAAAATCATAACATTATATGATGTGTACCTAAAATGTAGATTTTGATTTGCATAAATTTAGAACTATTTATCAAATTATTTAATCGAAATCCTATATACTATAACAATAGACACAAACTCTGATGGAATTAAGACTTTCTTCCTGAAATATCGTCTAATATTCAAGTTAGTATATTTCTCAAATAATATAATATAGTAGAGATTAAGGGAATGAGAGAAAGTAAGTGAAAAACTTGGCTTCATACAATCGTTGAAAAGCAGGTAACTCAGGGGGTTATATTATGTGTTCATGCCTTTTTGAATTTCTTTCAATTTTAGGAGAAAATGTTCATATTTATACCCACAACGCTAATTGTTAACGACTTCCTAAAATTAAATAACCAGCCATGATCTTGATAGTTTGGCCAATAGAAAATCGATTAGTTCAACCAATATTGTACATATTCCAATCATGTTGTTGGCTAAAGGCAATTGACATCAATTGATTGAATTGATAATAACCAATTAATGTTTGTCAGGCCAAAAAAACCTTCACCTAGGTTAACCGTAAAGTCGAAGAACCATTCGACTGAATAAACCGTTTGGTTGGATATTCAAATATACTGCCATTTGAGCATATAACTCAAATTGGGTATATTATGCTTAATAATCGTCTTACTGCCTACTGAATCTTGACTTATCCTAGCCTATGTTGGGTCAAATATTGATGCAATATTAATTTGACTAGAGCCTAATGGGCTTAAAGTTACTTTCCCATTTTGACTATCTAGAGTCAATTAACTACGGACTTATTGGGCCGGTGAATTGAGCCTATCCAATCGGATATTATATACTAGTAATATGAAATCTCACTTGGTTCTTTTTTTTTAATTTAATCATCTTTTTTGAAGATGTTTGAGAAAACTGTTTAAGAAGCTATAACAAAACTGCCGTTAACCCATTCCAATTGCATAAAACACATAAAAATTAAGCTATGTGCTCATTTTTTACTATAATCCAAAGAGACAAAAAAATAAATATTCATAAACACTTTATATTTAATTTAATAAATGATTAAATTATATTAGATAATATTATATATATTCTTCTATTTATTGTCTTTAATTATAAGTTAGAATAGTATGTGTAGTATCATTATATAATTATAAAATTTAACATTGAAGAAGTTAATTTCTTAAAGATATAAATAATTCTCTTCCACTCTATGCATGACAAGCAACCACCGTTATTTTATATATAGAGAACACTGTTAATTTTGTTTGGTTAGAAATCGAATTAGATTTTGAAAAAAAAAAAAAAACTAGTTTTAGATTAATGTAATAAGAACAAATTTATGTACCGTAATCCAAATTCTTCCCATCATCCTTCATCTTTGGAAGACAACGATAAGGGGAGACCCCACCTTAGCCTTGGGTACCGAATTTGACATTAATGAAAGATAACTCACATAATAGCCACTAGATGATGTTTGATTGCCTACCAATGAAAATAATGTCAGTCCAATTAAAGGAAAAGGCGATATTACCATAAAAGTATTTCACAAAGTAATCCATGATTTAAAAATAAGAAAACTTATATAATACACCAACCATATAGTATTAATTTCTAAATCTAATTTGACTATTATAAGATATGTAATTATTAAAAATCTTAATAGCTAATTAATTTAACATATATGTTAGAAAATAATATTCCTACGTTGTTAAACATATATATTTTTATTAGAAAGTTTTATACATATTATTTTGATAACTTTATAATAATATAAATATCTGAATGTGTGGAAATGATCGAGCCATGTTAGTCCACAATAGTACACTCGTTATCTATATGTCCCTATAGTAGATTATATACACTATTTTCAAAGAAGAGAGAGAACAAGGAGGAGTAAAAAAGGATACTTGTTAATAATACAACAAGAAAAGAGAGAGAAATAAGGTTGCAATATGCAATCTGAAGCAACAACTCGTGGCCTACTTGGGGTGAGAAAAGGGAGCTGGACGGCAGAAGAAGACCTCCGCCTTCGGCAGTGCATTGAGAAATATGGCGAGGGCAATTGGCACCAGATTCCTCGACTATCAGGTAAATCTCAAACAAAATAAGGTGAGCGATTTTAATAATTTTTAAAATATCGAGTTTTAGGAAATAACCATTGTTATATAAGTTTGCTTTAAAATTATACTCTTTTTATTTTTTTAGCTTGAATTACAATTTAACAGATGCTTAACATATGCTCACTATTATTAGAAAATGGGTTTTAATATAGTGAGTTACTTTATTATGATTTATGGGTTTAAGATTTTTAAAATTATTTTTTTGTAATATAGAAATAAGACTTTGTATGTTAAAATTTTCATCTTTGTAAGTATACTACTATTTTTAAAATAAAAATATTTAATCTCCCATTAATATGTGGTGGGAAAAGAGGCATTTTTTAGTGTTAAAGCATGTATGAGTCATGTATTCTTCTTCATAATCTATATTTTGATGCAAGGTATTAGCAACTCTAGTATGCAACAGATTGATAATTGTATAAAAAGGAATTTAACTATGGTTGAAAGAGAAGAGAGAAAACTATAGAAAATGGAAGAAGTGATAGAACTTGTGGACGGTGAAGCTTATTTATTATAAATTTTTAAAAAAATCAAAGAAAATCATGTGGAAAAAAGATTAGTTTTGGGTTTGGTTATTAACTTAGTCTAAAAAATAAATTTTTTTTTATCAATGAATTTTCTTTGTTTTTGGATTCACTCGAGGAATATTTCTTTCTAATTATTCACTTCTAATTTTACCGAATCAAATGAAAACCATAAAATAAAATAATAATACAGTAAATATTTGATAAATTCATATAAAAAAATCTAGAAGTCGCCACAAAATTAAAATTTAAATGTTATATATTTTAACTTTAAAATTCTAATTCTAATCAAATATTGTAATAAAATATATCATATTCTTGTGGCAATAATATTTTTATTCACTAACACTATATTAAAATTTAGGTTTAAACAGATGCCGCAAGAGCTGTAGATTACGATGGTTAAATTATGTACGGCCAACTATCAAGCGAGGACAATTTACAATGGATGAAGTCGATCTTCTAATCAGACTTCATAAACTTCTTGGGAACAGGTAAATACATATCTAAGTTATTTGCAATTCTTGAATTAATGTCAAAAGGAAAACTAAAGTGTTACACCAATTTCAGATCCCTAATATATAACTATTCCTCTTTATGTAGATTTTGGACAGATAAATTAAACTTTTTTTTCTTAGATTATATAATAAAGATTAAGAAATTGAATTCATTTTAGTAATTTTAGTAAAACATTGAAATATAAACTCTACTCTTTGTGAAAAAATTGATCTAGCACAGTGGTGTCGGACAAAATAATAAAGACATTATTGAAAATTAGGTAGATTTTTCAAAATTTAATATGGTAATTGGAGAAATATATAGCCAAAAAATAATTTTTTCTTTTTCAAAATATCATTGATTGTATGAGCCAAGTCATAAAAATGGAAACTTTTCAATCTTGTCATTGAAAAGTTTTCAACTATTAAAATTCTCTCCTATTGGTAATAATAAATCTGTCTTTTAACTATTGAACTTTCGCATAAGTTGGTATTTATTTATAGGATTTTTTTGGCACGATTTAGTTGAGGATTTTCTTTAGAGCAGTATAAAAATACTTTTAATAAACAGGATTATAATTTATAAAATATGAATTTTAAAATAAAATATCAATACCCCTTAATATCCGGCATCTGAATTTTATTTAATTATTTAGGAAACAAATAGTATATATGATCATTAATATTGTACTTTTAACTAAAAATCAATTTGTAGGGTCCCTCCTAGGGGCACTTGTATATGAAAATTCTATATTTTGATTTAGAGAAAATATAAATGCTCTTTATGTGAGCTACTTTATTTAAATTTTTTATATTGAATTTTCTATGAAGTTAACATCTTAATTCAATTATTTTTTTAAACTACTTCTAATAAAATAACATTATTTGTATAAATATGAAAAAATAACCATACCGGCAAATTATGTTCTTACCAAAAAAGAGGAATATGTTGTTCACTCAAATAACCCATACAACCGACACATTATGCGTTGGAATTTATAAGGCATAATGGAATACAAATTTCTTTCTTGGTTGGATATGGAGAACAAAAATATATATTGTAAGAAAACAGACAATTTGTACAACAATCTATTTTGCCAAATACAGTAGATGTGCCCCCATTATATGTCGATCTCTTACATCACAGAAATCATGCATTACTAAAATTATCATACCAACAACAAGCCAACTGCCAAACAATATATTTAAAGGGTAAGATACTGATAAGAAAATAGCCCAAACCTAAGGGTTCAATATTTAGAATACCAAACTCGTACTGATAGATTAAGAACTTAAAGAGCTTTTCCAAGCTCACAAGCAAGCCCATTTCTCTCTTTTGAGTAGTGTGGGAGAGATTTATATTGAATTTTCCTTCTAAATCACTTTTATGAAATGACAATTTCAACATTCTTTTAGAATGATGGATTTATGGATGCCAACTTAATATTGTAACTTTGGTTAGATTTGGTATCAGTGTAATGGTTTTCTTATAGTCCATACCATAAGTTTTAGTAAAATATTTTGCTATCAATCTAACCTTTTGTCTCCCATATAAGTGTGTATTTAATCATACATGCCCATTTGCAAACAATATTCTTTTTCCTCTTGGGCAACTAAATTATGTCTCATTTGTGATTCACGGCTCTCCTCTAAAATACTTTAAAAATTGGCTTCAGAAAAAATTATTTGGTTTAATAATATTTGAAAAAAGCATAAAATATAGCTATGTTTAGCACATATGTCATATTATGGAATGTGATTTTAGATTAGATGAGTAAAAATAGAATTTATATGGCAATCTCTTACTCTAGAAGAAGAACAAGGGATGCAATTGGATATACAGCAAAGGAGCTCAGGGGGCAATGGTTCTTCATGTCTCCGTCTTGTTCTGGTCCTTTAGCAACAAAATCTTCTCTTTTTTTATTTTTCATTGCTTCAAATTTAGAGCATTTTACATTCATCAAAATACCGCACTTTTTAATCTTAGTGAATAAATCAACATAGTGTGAGATTTATGTTAATAAAAGTAACAAAATATTTACATTCACAGTGAAAAATAATAATAGATGCCCACTTATCATAATGATTTAAACCAAATGCCTCCTCAATTTCATATATAGAAAGTTTAAAATGAAGTCAAGTTTATTTATAAAACTTTCGTGTTTCAAAAGCACTAGAGTTTATTAAAATGAAGTCTTGATGAATTTGAAATTAGATTAATGGTTTTAAATAATCATGGTTGCCAAATTTCTTATTCATTGGTTCCTTATTCATTGGTTTTAAAATTAAGTGTTGTTATTTTACCCACTCATAATAAGCACAATTTCTTAATAACTTTATACATGTTAGATGGAGTAACATTGATGAGACAAGCCACAAACCATAGTTCATTAACAACGGTATAAAGGTATATCAACTCAATTTGCAACATTAGTTTGTTAGATTAAATATTCTTTTAATCTACCTAATTTAGATTTTTTTATAGTGCTTAACTTTTTCTCTTGACATTATTTCCAACTTCAATGAATTGTTTTCTTAATAATATTTTTGTAGATGGTCCTTAATAGCCGGTAGACTTCCTGGAAGAACAACAAATGATGTCAAAAACTATTGGAATACCCATATTAAGAAGTTATCATCCCCACAAAAATTTACAAGCGATAGTGTCATCCAAAGAGCTATCACGACCACTGCTACAGTCACAAAGCCCAAACCTTGGATCTTCAAAGGATCATTCTTTTGGCCGATGATAAAAGATCAGACTACTATTGTCATAAAGCCCAAACCTTGGATCTTCAAAAGATTATTTTCTGGGCCAATGATAAAAGAGCAGGAGATGGTTGAGAAGCCAAAGGAAGCCGTCGAAGGATTTTGGCAAGAGAGCGTGTTGCTAGAGAAATTGGAAGAAAAGTTCTACCACAATAGTGGTATTGAAGCTGCATGTACCCAAACAAAAATTAGTGAAGAAAAGGATGTGAGGCCCATTGTGCTAAATGAAGTTGAATCTATTAGGATAGAGGATGTACAAAATGATTGGGATGAATTGTTTCTTGATTTGAGCCATTGGGGTGTTATGAGCCCCAATTGTGGTGGAATTGAGAGGGATATATCTCAACCAGATGAATCTTCTCAATCTCCCAATTTTAACTGTTCATTTATAAACTAATAGGTATGAGTTAGCCTTTTTTTTTCAAATAAAAATCAGTTAAATTTTAATTATTCCATTTGAAATGGATGTTCAAGATTAGTAGATGAAAAGACTATTTCCTTGAGAAATGTGGCCCCCTAAATCCAACTGTGGAATAACATTGAATTGATATGAGCAATTATTTTGTGGGCCTTTAGTTTTTATTTTGTATATTTCGTATAGATATTAAGATGTATCGTATTTGTTATGCCAACATTTTATCTGTTACAATTATTTTATACTAATCCGTTTACTATTATATTAGCTTCAAATTATGCATATATTATGCAAGTATGCTTAACTATTATGTTTGTAAGTATTGTCTGATATAGTGTAGTATATAATTATTCATATAAGTTCATTGAATATTACAGTTCGGTATTGATACGTCTTGACTTCAAGTTTTGAACAAATTCGGGTTAAATCGTTCGTCGGATTTCGGTTCCGTCCACTGAGTATTGGATCCTGCACACTACAACTTCAAATAAAAGGTCATGTGTCGGGGGAATTTGATCCCACCAAAAATATTTTAACGCTCAAGTCAGTAATCGGCCTTCTGAAGATAAAAGGTGGATGTAGAGGATGCAAAATAAAAACATGGAGTGTGTTTACGGATGTGGGTAGAGTGCACTCGTAGGGAGAGTGGCTTTATTGTTATTCGTAAAGAGCAACTTCTCTAAGTACTAAGTTTGTAAGGAACTAGTAGCAAAGAGAGAGAGAAAGAGAGCGTTAGAATTCTTGAGAGTTTTTAGAGAGCTTCTAAAGCTTGAGTATGCTTGAAGGCATTTAATGGGCGATTGAGGGCATGTTCTAATGTGTTAGTCTCCATAGCCTTTTATAACCATGGCTTTGGGCTGCCTTTCTTTGGCAATGAGGTTGGATGCCCACCTTCTGAAAGGACTGTTGCCTTTCCTGTGTAGGCATGAGTGTCATTCATGGCCGTAATTGTCAAGTAGGCGAATCTCCTTCCTTTTGCATATGATACCGTTAGGGTTTCTTTACAAATTGCAGGAAAAAACCCGCGCCTTCCTCCCGGGATGTGCTTTGATCATCGGAGGTTATCATTACATTGGAGATTGCCTTTCGTGGAGATGCGAAAAATCAAGGTAGGAGACCGTTGAGGCATGCGTGGGCCGTGTGACAGAACAGATTATTTTTTCTAATAATCTCCGTCAATAAATAAAATAAAACTAATATCCAAAATTTTAAAACATTAAATTATGCAGAAATTTTGGTAAATTTTTTTCTAAATATGGATGAAAACCATACATAAAGACCTGTATGGAGAACCCTGCACAATACATATAAACATCCAGACTTCAACATTATCCACAATACACACACAGGATCGACACATATCATATTATCCATAACTCCAACACAATATTTATAACTACCACATTGAATCTAAATAGAAATGCCATCTAAGTCTAAATAAATCCATAATCAAGTAATAGCATAAGCAAAACTACATCTATCAATGATAGCAAAAATGAAATCATACTTCCATCATCATCATTAAATACTTACATAAACAACCACAAGTATTAAAATAAATATAGAGCTTCCATGCCTTATACAAGATAACAAAAACTAAGTCCTTGAGCTGTCTAACCCAAAGTCACAGCCTATCCTGCGCTAACGACCTATCTTGACTCATCGGGTATGAGTGCATGTTCATCTGGAAGGAAAGAAGAGGCAATGGTGAGCTAACAGCTCAGCAGGTGCATCATAAATCAGGCAATAGATAAAGATAAGTAGATATAAAATAGGGAAGGGAGACATAATCATGCAAATGATGCGCAAACAGGAACACGATCAATTATGCTTGTATTTACCATTCACTTTTCTTGGGATATAGTTTATGCATAATTATTCGTGTTTACGGACCAAGGTCAATAAGCTTTACTAACAAAGGTGCAGAAGGATGAGGAATGGAATGTGTTAAGCCACACATTCTAAAATATCGGTTACATTTTACGCCTGCAACTACCCAACCATCGTATTTTATATCAGCTACATTTTAGGCCTGCAGCTACTCGGCTTTCACATTTTACCTGTACACAGGCTGATAACGATTTGCTCCATATCCCCCGAGATACTAGGGCAATCCTTGTTCTTTCACAATAGTATCCTAAGGCGTGCCACGGACATCACCCACTCCAACAAGTGGCCAGGATACGTGACCAGGGTAATTCTTATGTTTCCACCGTGATGTAAATGGCAAGCCTTGTAATACTATCCTATGAACATAAATCCGTGGTGCTAGTGTCATTTCATATGCTTTTGAGGGCGGATCCATCACATTCCATTCACTGTCTCTCCATCCGGGAGAACCATTCG
>JAOVVI020012206.1:0-10300 GCA_028571085.2 Nepenthes alata | reverse complement strand
GATCTCGATCCCGACCACAAACCCATTAGGTAGAAATAGAGGAACCACTCCGTCGAAAAGCATATTGCCATACAGAAGGAAGTGAAAAAGCTATTGGACGTCGGGTTTATCAAGGAAGTCCAGTACTCGAACTGACTTTCCAACGTTATACTGGTTAAGAAAAGCAACAGAAAATGGCAGATGTCTGTCGAATTTATCGACATCAACAAAGCCTGCCGAAAGGATAGCTTTCCATTGCCTAGAATTGACTTGCTGGTGGACTCAACTTCTGGTCACAAGCTGTTGAGTTTTATGGATGTATACTTGGGCGACAACCAGATTAGGATGAGCCTAGAGGACAAGGAGTACACCTTGTTTATGACTGATCAAGATACGTACTGTTACAAGGTCATACCTTTCGGTTTGAAGAACGCATGTATGACTTACCAAAGGCAAATGTACAAAATGTTTGAGAAATAAATTGGCCGCAATATGGAGGTATACGTAGACGACATGCTCGTTAAGAGCAAGACCACCAACAACCATATTCGCAATCTGGTTGAAGCCTTCGAGGTACTCTGAGCACACTAGATGAAGTTAAACCCATCAAAGTGTGTCTTTGAAGTATCCTGATGGACGTTTTTGGGTTTCATCATCTCTTAGCAAGGGATTGAAGAGAACTCAGAGAAGATCATGGTCCTCATGGACATAACTTTGCCACGGAGTGTCAAGGATGTCTAACAGGCTAATAAGAAGATTGGCAGCGCTTTCTCACTTCTTAGCTAAGTCTGAAGACAAGTACCTGCCTTTTTTAAAGGTTCTGAGGGGGACAAAAGTGAATGGGTTCCAGTGGGCAAAGGAGTGTTAGGCCTCTTTCGATGAACTGAAGCAATACCTGGCCATTCCACCATTCCTAACATCACCGAAAGACGGAGAAGAGGTGTACCTCTCCCTGGCGGTATCAGAGGCTGCTCTTAACTCAATTTTGATACGCCAAGATTTTGAAGCATAGCGGCCGGTCTACTACGTAAGTAAAACATTGACGAGTGTCGAAACTCATTACCCACACACCGAGAAGCTCACTCTGGCGCTCATTTACTCGGCTAGAAAGTTGAGACCATATTTTTAGGCTTCTCACGTGGTCGTCCTGACCGACCAACTATTGAAGGACATGCTTCAAAAGCTTGATGTTTCGAGATGACTGGTTAAATGGGCCATCGAATTGGGAGAATTTGACATCGAATTTTGGCCCAAGCCAGCCATCAAAGGGCAAGCACTAGCCGACTTTATCATCGAAACCACGGCCCCAATCATTGATGAGCATCGTGCTGTCAACATGGATCATCATTCGGAAGAGTTAGATTGGGTCCTCAATGTGGACGGCTTGTCTACTAACTTAGGAAGCAGTGCCAGAGTAGTCCTAAGGACCCCAGTCGGGTTTGAGGTGAAGTACTCACTGAAACGTGACTTTTCAGCCACCAATAATGTTACTGAGTATAAAACCCTGTTAGCTGGATTACGACTAGCCAAAGAGTGCTCAACAATACACTTGATTATCTACAGTGACTAAGAGTTAGTCGTTAACCAGATTAACGGAAACTTCGAGACATGTAACCCTCTCCTGGCCAAATATTTGGGAAAGGCGAAGCGTGATCCAGAGGTTTGACAAGTTTAACCTGGTCTATATCTCCAGGACTAAAAACTTGAAGGCTAACATGCTTGCAAGGGCGGCCACGACCAAAAATCCAAAGAACTACTCAAGGGGCATACGGGAGGTCTTGGGCACTCCTAGCATAGAGGAATAGGAAGCGATGTAGGTCTCTGACGGTGAAGACTGGATGATGCCCTACAGGATACCTTGCGGACGGTATCCTACCAGAGAGCGTGGACGAAGCCAAGCAGATCAAGAAGACGGCTAGCTGGTACACGATCATTGATGGGAGGTTGTACTGGTGGGGATATTGGACTCCCTACTTGAAATGGCTCACGTCGTAAGAAGCTGAATACGTGCTAGGCAAAGTCCACCTTTATGTGTGTGGCTCACACGTCGGAGGAAAAAAAACTCGCATTTAAGATTTTGCGACAAGGTCTGTTCTAGCCCACGATGAAGCAAAACCCCATTGACTTTGTCAAGAAGTGCGAGAGCTGCCAAGTTCACGTGTCCCTGACCCACCAGACACACTTGGAGCTGCGGAGCTTATAGGCCCCATGGCTATTTGTGTAATGGGGGCTCGATATCCTTAGGCCCATGCCCTTGGCCTTCGGACAGAGAAATTTTCTAATCGTCGGCATCGGCTACTTCACTAAGTGGGCTAAGGAAACTCCCCTTGCACGTATAATCGAACAGAATGCAACAGAGTTTGTCCATCTGAACATCGTTTGTTGAATTTGGATTCCCGATGCCATAGTGACCGACAAGGGGACCAAATTTACTGGCAAACGGTTCACTAAATATTACATGAGTTTGCGCATCAGGATGGTTCACACGTCCGTGGCATACCCACAAGCTAAATGCTAAGTTGAGGTGACCAACCAAACGCTACTGCACGGATTGAAGACTAAACTCGAGGACACAAGGGGCTCTTGGGCCGATGAGCTACCTTCTGTACTCTAGTCATATCATACGACCACGCGGGAGACGCCCTTTAGCCTTTGCTACGGGGTTCAAGCAGTCATCCCCGTCAAAGTGGGGCTTCCCACCTTTTGGAACGAATACTTCGACCCTGTTAGCAACTCCCAATGGCTTAGAGAGTGTCTGGGCCTACTCTCGAAAGTTCGCAACGTAGCGCACCTAAGGATGGTATCCTACCAGCAACGCATCGCTCGATATTACAATAAGTGGGTGAAAGCTTGCCCACTTGAGGTCGGGGATCAGGTCCTCCAGAGTGTAGAGGCGATGGGCAAGACCGCCCACATGAACAAGCTCTCCCCAAACTAGGAGGGGTTGTTCCTTGTTTCAAAGATCCTCCGACATGGAGCGTACAAGCTGCGCATTCAGGATGGCAAACTGGTCCCTCAAACCTGGAATGCCACCCACCTGAAAAATTACTACCAGTAAGGCATACATGAACTAGAATGCTTGTATATGGACAACATTTTCATCAATAAAATTGTTATTTTTATTTGCTTGTTTGACTATTCATACTAATAAGTGCTTGCTTGCCATTTCCAAAAAGCATAAATGGCCAAGACTACCCTTAAGTTAGGAGGACGTTCATCCACCTGTAAAAAGAAACCTTTGCCCCGTGCCAAGTGGCCGACATTCGATTGAATTCCAAACTTCGGCCTCGCGCCAAAAGGCCCTTAGCGGCCACAAAACCCTTGCCCCGCGCCAAGTGTCCCACATGTGGTCGAATTTCAAACTTCAGCTTCGTGTCAAAAGGCCCTTAGTGACCACGAAACCTTGGCCCCATGCTAAGCGGCTCACATGCAATCGAATTTTAAACATCGATTGCGCACCGAGAGGCCCTTAGTGGCTACAAAACCTCAACCCTGCACTGAGCTACCCACCTGCGGTTGAATTTTGAACTCCGATTCCGCACCAGACGTCTCTTATCATCCATAAAACCTTGGCTCTGTGCCAAGTGGCCCGAATGCTATCGAACTAGCAGGGTCTTCAGAACCTTAGGGGGCTTCGAAAGCTCCCAGCAAAAATGGACTTCAGAACCTTAGGGGGTCTAAACGGCAAGAGTGCGACGACCTTATCAGAAGAAGAGAGCAACCTCAGTCAATAACAGTCGATGGGCTAGGACTATGTGCACGAAAGTGACGACGCCCTGAGCAAGACCGAGCGTCGAGACGGTGTCGAGCGTGGAATGACCTAAGATCCGGAGTGTGGCTGTTGTGGCCTCGAAACTAGTTGGCCCTCAAGAGACTCCATCGGGCGTGCGACGACGTCTAATTCATCAAACAGAGCATTCCACTATGCGTGAGTTGCGAGGACATCCTTAACCGAAGGACAAGCATAGCGCAAATGGCTCCCAAAGTGAGCCTTGGCGATGATAGCAAGACATCTTAGCCAACACAACGAGAAGATCGTCATCATTCAAAAATGAAAAAGAAAAAGAAAAAAGAAGAAGAGGAAGGAAGCAAAGTGAAAAGAAAGTTTGCTTTATTCGAGCCGGAGATTACAAGATTCCTCTCAGAAATCTATGTACAGAGAAGACTGACAAAGTGCAGCTACCCTACGAGCTCAAAGGCTCTGTCCCATCCGGGAAGTCGATCAACCATGAGCCATCTTTGATACTGTCATTATGAGGATCAAGGATCTCCGTGAAGACGCCAGGAGTCGCGGCAGAGTCTATACAACAGCAAAGGCGTATGCCGTCCTAGAACCATACGTCCAGCACTCGAGCCATCTCCTCCGAAGTGAGCTAGACTCACAAGCTAGTCTCAGCTCGGGCACGCTAGTGCTGCAAGTTGACAATGAGCTCCCCAGCCACCTTCAGTTCACCTTTGAGTCATTCATTCTCCTACTTCAGATGGCAACCTCGCTCTTCCAACGTTGCTCAGCCGCCCATTCGCCCTCTTCATGAGCTTGGCGGGTGCACTTGTCACATTGAGAAAGAGCAGTGTAGACAAAGCAAATCACGTCTAGGATCTACAAAAGGGGAAAAGGATGAGAAGCCCGTGAATCCTGGCCACACGGGGAACTTTGCACAAAGGGAGTCGGCAAACAAGTCCCCAACTTGATGATCAAAGAAATTATACTTCAATGAAGGGCACCTTAGTAGCGCCAGGTAACTCCAGCACGACTTCAAGATCGGAAACGCCTGGGGGTTCTGGCCGTTCGACAGCCTACTCCACCCCTCTTGCCAAAGCCTCATTGATTGCAGCTTCATCAGCAGTCTCCTCGAGCGCAGGGGCCTCAACAGCAACCTCAGGACCAAGGACGAGCGGCTCGAGTGACACCCTGGCTAGGGCGTTGACTACCTCAAGAACATCAAGAGGCGCAGCAGCGTGCTCTTGATTGACCACCTCAACAAGCTCATTCGAGCCGATCGCTGCCTCCTCGGTACCCATCACGGCCACCCCTGCAAAGGACACGGCTAGCAACTTGTCGGTGGAGGGTCCCACTTCAACATCAAACAAGGAACTCGGTACGGACCCCTCACCTGAAGGAAACCCAACCAGGGGAATGTTGTACTCCGCCAAAGCGACGGTCAAATTCAGAGTTTGCTTGGGGGATCCCGTGTGCAGCTCTAGCCCTGGCTCCTGAACCACAACAGCGGCCACGGTAGGCGTCATTGGGGCAGACCCAGCAGACTGGATTGATGCAGCTAGCAATATCAAGGCCATCCTGCAAAAAGTACCTCCGTCCCTCTCAACCTTTTCAGTGCCACCACGTCTTCATCAGAAGAGGAGTCCAGTGACAGAGATGAGTCACCCTGCTCGAGTGACTCCCCCGACGGCTCTCTAATGACCAGGGCCCTGGCTTTCCTCTTCCGGGAGGCAGCCGCTGTCCCGCTATTTGCATGATCCCACCTAACAACTGTGAAAAGCTTAGAGGTCAAGTAAAACCCTGAGTAGCGAACGTCTCTAGCTTTGCCTCGATGTGATTGATAAGATCTTTCTCCTACTTCACTTCCTCCTCGTTAATGCTTTTTGAGAAAAAATCGCTCACGTGACTCCACTCGCAGGAAATCTCCCACTCTGGAGAGACCGTGAAGTCAGATGAAGATGCACATGGATATTCGGTAGTGCATGGTGTTAGGATGAAGCCTTGCTACAGGAATGTTGAGCGCCTCAAAGATTCCATATAGGTCTAGCTCCATGGGGAAGCAAAGTCCACCCCTCAATTAGTGCTCATACACAGTAATGAAGCCCTCAGGGGGCACGTTCACTCTTCCTCCCAGGCTAGGAAGGAGATGGGTCTAGTCGCTCGAGATATGGTAGTCAACCCTCAGAGCAGCGACAGCGCTTTCTAAAAGAACTGACTTGATGTCGCTCACTCTCTGACAAATGGGGGAAGAAGGAGAGCTTTTCTTCTTCGTCATGGATTCTCGAAGCAAACAAACACAAAGTACGAAAGATGTGGGGAATCGTCATTTAAATAGGCAACACAAGGGAAGGCCAAGCGGCATCGTGCGGGAAAACGTGAAGGTCGCCTCGAATGATGGCTATGACACGCGTCCCCTCAGTAAAGTGTGGTACGTCTATCCAAGGTAGCCCATCATGGTGCCTGACAGACTGCCACCCTCATTCATGCTGCAAGCACCTGTCAAATCCCCTACTGTCACACCACGTACTTAATGCGAAGATATCAATCATTCCGAATGACGATGGCTGCCCATTTAATATCCATACCGAAATGGCAAAACAAGTTATCTGAACACAATAAATTGCAACTAGTAAATTGCTCTATCCTAAAGAAATTTTATTAAGGAATTTCACCTATAAAGTTTCTTTACAGGAGAAGCTGACGAGTGGTCACAGAATACAACTATTTGCCCCCTCCAGGCTCTGCAGGATTGAGAGTCATAACCTCAGTCAACTCTGAGCACGTTCAAATGCCTGCATTCTGAGAGTGCAGGAGGACCACATGAAAGCTAGGCACCGCCAGTGAAGCTATCCTCCCGCTAAGCCGAATGCATTCCTGGAACGTTTTTTCTAGCATGGGAGACAGCTCTTCAGGCCGGATCCTCGACCTCAGCTCGGCCTCCAGCCAAGCGTGGACGACGTGCTCTTCCCTTTGTCACACTCGGCATTGCTCGAGCTCCTCCTAAAGATAGCAATTTGGCTTTGGGCTTTCGAATTGATGTCGACTAGCTCGGATGCCCCCGCCTCCGCCTCCGACCATGCTTGCACGAAGTGAGCCACTCGCACCGAAGTTTGTTTGATTTCTACAATGGTGACATGCACCCGGGCCTCAATATCCTCAACTACCCGCTGGACAAGACAGAACGGCTAGCCGGCTCCCTCAGGTCCTCGGCACCGAGAGGAATTAGATGCCCTTTCGAATTCAAAGCCCGATGGCACTCTAAAAGGCCTCGCCAGCCCAAGGACTAAAGGCTCCGAGTGGTAACCTTCTGATATCGCTGCGACAAGCCCCACCTCGTCATGGCATCTCAGCCCTTGCTCTCCCCATCGTGACTCCTCGATAGGGGGCTCGAACCCCAAAGAGGAGGACGACCCTGCCAACAGTCCAGGAATGACGTCATGCACCCCATTTTCCATTGGCATGACCACAATGAAAGAAAGGACGGAACAACCGCAGGCTTAGATTACACACCTTGCAATAGCAAGTGGATGCCCGAATTGGAGAAGTCCTTGGTGCTTAAATAGCTAATGCTCCCCCAAGGAGACGGCGTCGTTCAACTAGGGAGGGGCATTCCGCCGCCCAACAAAACCCCACCACGTTGTGACACCCTGAAGCATTGCGCCTTTCAAGAAATGCAATTATGACATGATGGCCCTACAGTTTCCTATGTATTAAATGCAGACGAGACCAGATTGACTCATCCTCCATCACTATCGATCAGCTAGCCAAGGCAAGATATGGACGGCGCAAGCTCACAAGAAGTTCTCGCCAAACCATACCGTCGACGGTCTAAACACAGACTCAAGGGATGGACACTGGCAAGGACGATTGAAAGCCATTGGGCACTCAGAATAAGCAAGTGTTCAAACATGTATGGCAGTGAGAGGGCCCTACGACGCTTGAGTCACACCACGCGAAGCAGTGAAGAGAAAATTCAATGACACAAGAGATGAAAGGCAAAATTAACGCTTTTATTCATTGAAGTGTTCTTTGCAGATTACAAAGCTTGTGTCAACTAAAGTACAAAAGAACAAGAAATAAAGCAAAGTACAAGAAGCCATAGAATAGCGGCGCCCCCAGGAAGGCTCAGCCCTGTGCATAGGTGCACATCACCTCCTTTGGAGGCATCAACCCCAACGCAATTTCCACTCCCGGACGGGTGGAGTGAATGCCGATCCCACGCTTTTGGCGAGACAGGTTCCTCCACAAGTGAAGGAAGGCATCCATCAGGAGTCCCATTGAAGCCACAATGCACCCGCCTATGGCCCAATGAAACCCTAGGACTCACCTCCTCTTTTGGAAGGAACAAATGAATGGTTAGCTGCAGTAAGAGATGGCGAATGCATGCTTTCGAGGGAACATAATCTTCCAAACCAGCGTGCTGACCTCGCGACGTCCCCCTGTAGCTGGGAACTTCGGTTAACTGGAGAGGAGGCACATGACAACTGCAGATTAGCCGAGCCACACTTATTACAACAAAGAAGTATCCAAGAGAAAAGCATGACAATAGGCTTCAACAGCTATGGCCAATCTCCCACAAATCCATCCGATTACTTTGTGGAACTTCATAGGGCGCAAGCCAAGCCAATGACTTCGCATTGCTTCACCAATGAAGTGTTAGGTGTAAGCCACCCAAGCTGGGAACCCCTCAATTTATAGCCTCACGGAAGGTCCTATTAGCTCCAAAAGTAGCACGTTGCCCGATGGTCGTCAATCAAAAAACAGGAAAGCCATTAATGTTGAGCCAATTCCCAAGTGGCGAATCTTTCCCAACAAAGCATCAAATCCTTATGGTGCCTCTGAAAAGTTGCATATTCGCATGCGGAAGGAGCGACATCCTTAAAAGTCAAACACCAACTTATCTCGAGGAAGCCCGTATGGACAGACGGTAGGACCCACCTTTAACATGCCAGGCCCCGGCCAAAGGCCGTCCCCAGGCACGAGGGCTAGTGATGGGTCCAACACGGATCTCAGCTAGAATCGGCAAGGCCCAACTGAAAGAAGATGAGTCCGGCCAACGGAAGGGCCCAGCCCAGCAATGATGCCTCAGGAGATCAGAAACAAGGCCCACCCCTACAGAGACGTCTGCAGGCTGCCGACACAAGAGACATCGACTCAGAGGATGCCAGCCAATTGGAGACAAGGTTAACACTGACAGGTCGCAATGCACGGCGCCCCAATAGCTTCTCAGCCAATCCATGCAAAGTTAATCAGCCTGCATTGGCCATGCCCAACAATAGTCGCCTCGTCTCTGCAAGGCAACAACTGATACTGCTGGCTACCACCAGCGCACAACGGCTGACAAATCCCGATAAACAACTTGTAGGAGATCCAGTCTCCCAAGGCCTCCCTAAAGAAGCCTATAAATACCCTCTCCATCAGTTGAGAAAGAAAAGAAGGCTCCGACTTTCCCTCAAGAGACTTCAAGACTTTTCCAACTCTGATCTGGTACCGACTTCCACCAAAGAGCCTAAGCGGTGACCTAAGATCGCGATCCCTATCCTTCACCCATCACTCAAAGCTTGGAGGAGAAAGAACCAGCTCTCTTCCCTTGAACCATCGCCACCTCACGGCGACCATAGTGAGCTACTCCTAGCAGTGCAACTCACGGAGCACAAGCCTCCTTCAAACCTCCCACACACTCCCCTCATCCTAATATTCTAGCATTATCATCACGTTTACTTCCACGCGCACATCTTTTCATTCCGAGGGAAAGATTTCTAACTTGAGTGCAATGTTTACAGTTGGATAACCTCCCGCTATCCTCTGACCTCTTGTTTATATTTTGTGGTGCATAGGGCTCAGATTGAAAGATGTGAAGATTGGACCTATTTGCGATTCGACCCAGGCGATAAACCGAAGGCTCCCTATTTCGCACGAGAATCAAGATCCAGGGACGCATCAGTTTGGATCTTCCAAACTGTAATATTTTTTATTGTATATAATTAAAGTAATTGACTTAAGGATCCAAAACTAATGCATCACATATGTAGAAATTTTTCATTAAAATGTCATTAGGATGGTTATCATTCAAAGGTGAAGTTGGTTACGGAGTGAATATTTCAAAATTATAAAATATAGACTACTACATAATAATTTTATTATTATTGTTATTGTTACTATTATTGTTATTATTATTTTATAGAAAAACAGATATTCTCCTACTTGATCTATACATTTTATTTAATATAATATTGAAAACTCATTCTTCCACATTTTTAAGAAGCAAAATAAATGAATCGTAACAGTAAAGATTTTCACAAAATACAAGAATCTATTAATCAGTAGTGTTTTCTATATATTATAATGTATTGTATTTTTAATATACTAACCTAAATATAATAATATTACTTAATGAATAGATCTTATTTTAATTTAAATCCAACTATTGATGATTTTTATAAAATAAATTAATTTATATATACGTAAATTTTAAAAAAACATCACTCATGGGTACACCAATAATGGGCGGCCCAAAACAAACAGTCAACGGAGGCCCAACAAGAGCGGTCAACATTCTGGCGGCCCACTGAAGAAGGCGGGCCCAGAAACTGGAAAGCC
>JAOVVI020012205.1:0-12326 GCA_028571085.2 Nepenthes alata | reverse complement strand
GATTTAAAGCACTTTTGGAGTTATCACGGAGGAAGCTGTCTTGATAGAATATATACATGAAATTGTAATTGGACCATTATGCCTATGTATGCATGAATGAGTTTTTGGGCATGAATATGAATGCTTCCACAGATTTTTAGGTCGGCTTCCGCTACATATTTTTATAGATATCTTATATGGGTCCTAGATGACATATGTGATCCTGTGTTTGCGTGTTATGTTATAACTAGATTAGTTGTGCGCATGTACTGAGTTACTGTACATGCTTTTTAGTTCTGTCCTGATTGACGGAATCAATTGAGGAAAAAATAAATCTATTCCGTCACAAGAAATTTGAGGTAGCTGACCGGCATTTTTGGAGTAATCAAAAATTTGTAATTATGTTGACTGGAAATTATCATTTTTGTTGATCGAAAATTATTAATTATGCTGACAAGAAATTTGGAAGAAGTGGACAAAAAATTTAGGTGATACGTGTAGACCGAAAAATTAAAAAAGTTGACCAAAAATCTTGAGATAAATTGGTTATATAATGTTGACCAGAATGTTGAGGCATGGACTAAAAATATGCCATTTTGCCCGTATGAACAGATTTTGCATAAAAGGATCGGAATGGAATAAAAGACCGAAAAGGCATAGTTGGCCTGTATAGGCAACCTGGCCGGTTGGTCAAAATAGCCATGAATGACCAAAATGTCATGCATGAGTACATTGGGGCAGAATGAGTATATTAGCCCGATATGAAAAAGGAAAATGACCGGTATAATGGTAAGGAAGAATGACCGGTCAACGCATAGTTGACTGGCTAAAATGTGTAAGGAGATTTGTCCAGTCAACACCCATTGACTGGCAAAAATGGAGGAGCTTTACAGCCGTGAAAAGCTAGGCCTCGTTAGCAATGTTGAACCACGCCACAGGACATTGAGAGGTTACTGTGGGATGTTGAGCCGCCATTATAGCCGTAGGGGGAGCTGTTGCTCCAGCGGCCAAATAACCGGTATGCGTCTTTGAGGCTGAACGTTTGGTTACCAAATATCCGGTCAACGAAACCGAGCTACTTTTGAGGAGTGCACGACTGCTTTTGAGGAAATAGCCTGGTATTCATAAGAGGGTGATGGCCGGATTGAATGAGTGGTTATTTGAGCAGCTAGAATAACTAAACTTTCAGACACCATGAATGAACATCGAGAGACCTTTTGGGAGACGATTGAAAAAGTTTTCAGAGACGATTGAGGTGTTTTTCGGAGAAGATTTTCAGAGTGTATTGTGGCTTTCTCTGGAGTAGATTGAGGTGTTTTTCAGAGAAGTTGTTCGGAGTGGATTGAGGCTTTTTCCAGAGTAGGTCGAGGTGTTTTTTGAAGAATATTTTTGGAGTGGATTGTGGCTTTCTCCGGCGTAGATTGAGGTGTTTTCTGAAGAAGATTTGTGGAGTGAATTGAGGCATTTTCTGAAGTAGAAATCAACCTAAGTAAACTTAACAGAATACCGGAGTAAATAGAAACCCGAACTTGATACTTGGTCAGCAAAGATGTGACGAATGGAGTAGATTGATAAGATAACGACAGGAGTAAATTAATAAAAGAATATCATCCTATTAGCCAAGGTCCGAGTGGTTTGGCCAGAATAGGTGAAATCATTTCAGCTGCTTGAATTCTCTGGAATTCTCTAGAAGATGAAATAAGAGAAGAAAATCTGAAGTAGGTAACCTACTCCCACCTAATCCGCTGACCTTCTAGAAAAAAAGTACCAAGTAGGTGACTTACCCCACCTACTCCCACCTAACCCATCCTCTATAAATGCTGAGCTCGATAATGAGGAAAAGAGTTAGAAAAAATTGTAAAGAAAGGGGGAAGTAGAAGACGAAGAGGAAGAAAGGGTCTTAGGCCAGATTGGAGTAAGGAGTTCCAAAAATCAAGCAAGTACACCCTACGTTTTGATAAATTCATGTTTAAAATATGTTAAGTAATATTATTTTTATGCTCTCTTTGTCATGTATCTATGTGAAGCATGATAAGGTAATTGATTTCTGCATGTTATTAATATTTACAAATGCATCATTTAAGAGCTTAGGTTAATTGTTTTTTTGTGAAGTCCAACCATTTGCTTACTTGTATGAAGTCTGATTATTTGCACATCTGCATGAAATTTGGTTATTTGCATAGGTTTGGTCATTTACATATTTGACAAAGTCCAGTTATTTGCACTATGGAAGAACTCTATATCTGCTTATCACATGTCAAAACAATCCGATTATTTACTTAATTGAAAGAAGTTTGGTTATTTGTTTATTTGCATGAAGTCTGGTTATTTAACTGCATGAAGTTCAAATATTTCGATGTTTAAAGAAGTCTTGTCATGAGCATATTTAAAAAGAAGTCTGGTCGTTGGCTTGTAAAAGATGTCCAGTTATTTGCACTACTGAGTAACTTCGGCTATTTAAACTTTGGATTATTGCTTTGATAAGAACTTGGAATTTTTGGAAGCGCATGATTTACAGAATTGGGTGTTGGATGGCCAAAAGCTGCAGGCCTTAAATGTAGTAGTTTTATTGGTCAAGAGCTACGAACCTTAAATGTAGCGGTTGTGTTGGTCAAGACTTCGGACCTCAAATATAGCGTTTGACGAGATATGATATGGGATATGATGGTTGAGAGTTGCAGGCCTTAAATGTACTGGTTTTATTGGTCAATAGCTATGGACCTTAAATGTAGCAGTTGTGTTGGTCAAAACTACGGACCTTAAATGTAGCATTTGACGAGATATGATATGGGATATGATGGCCGAGAGCTGCAGGCCTTAAATGTAGCGGTTTTATTGGTCAAAAGCTACGGACCTTAAATGTAGTGGTTGTGTTGGTCACGACTACGGACATAAATGTAGTGTTTGACGAGATATGATTTGGGATATGATAGCCGAGAGCTACAGGTCTTAAATGTAGTGGTTTTATTGGTCAAGACTACACACCTTAAATGTAGCGCTTGACGAGATATGATATGTGATTTGATGGCCAAAAGCTACGGTCCTTAAATTTAGCAGTTTTATTGGTCAAGATTATAGACCTTAAATGTAGCATTTGATGAGATATGATATGGGATATGATCGCCGAGAGTTGTAGGCCTTAAATGTAGCAGTTTTATTGGTCTAGAGCTACGGACCTTTAATGTAGCAGTTGTGGTGGTCACGACTACGGACCTAAATGTAGTGATTGATGAGACATGATATGGGATATAATGGCCTAGAGCTGCAGGTCTTAAATGTAGTGGTTTTATTGGTCATGACTACAGACCTTAAATGTAGCACTTGACGAGATATGATATGGGATTTAATGGTCAAGAGCTACAATCCTTAAATGTAGCGGTTTTATTGGTCAAGATTACAGACCTTAAATATAGCATTTGATGAGATATGATATGTGATATGATAGTTAAGAGCTGCAAGCCTTAAATGTAGTGGTTTTATTGGTCAAGAGCTACAGACCTAAAATGTAGCAATTGTGTTGGTCAAGACTATAGACCTTAAATGTAGCATTTGACGAGATATGATATGGGATATGATGGCTGAGAGATATAGGTCATAAATGTAGTGTTTTTATTGGTCAAGACTACGGACCTTAAATGTAGCATTTGACGAGATATGATATGGGATATGATGGCCGAGATCTACAGGCCTCAAATGTAGTAATTTTATTGGTCAAGACTACAGACCTTATATGTAGCATTTTACGAGATATGATATAGGATATGATGGCCGAGAGTTGCAGGCCTTAAATGCAGTGATTTTATTGGTCAAGAGTTATGAACCTTAAATGTAGCAGGTTTTTAGCATTTAATTTTGAATCAGCACTTTGTCATAAATCTGCAAATGCTTTGGAAACAATTTCTCATGAAAATGATTTCTGCTTATGTTTTATGTTTTATGAAATAACTTTGGCACATGTTTATGTTTTGTATGCACTCTATTGTCATTTTGATTTCTGTTTGAAGCCATATATTTAGGCATATGGGTACCTTGCTAGGCTTTTTAGCTCACTCCTTTTCTGTTTTTCAGATGATGATGAGTTCATGCCAAACGAGAATGAATGAAGTCTGATGGACTAGCTAGGTAGGATAGCCGACCGAAATCAAGTAACAGTGCATGAGTGATATTGATATAAATCTTTTTTGGTTCTTTTAGGAAAATTTGTAAAACAATTCTATTGTATTAATTTATTGGTAAATTGTGTGCTTCCGCTAGACTTTCTGTTGGGAAGAATTTGTGATTCCTAGTGTCATCCCAATTCATTTATAAACTTACGTGTATGGCCGGCTGACCTAAATTCCTCGAATGATTAAGATGTTGACCAACCTAGTTTAACTGACCCAGTTAATTAAGCCGACTCAGGAGTTCCGGCCTTATGCGATCCTGTGCACGCAACAAAAAGTAAAATAAAGGAAAAAAATTTAAGTCCACCCATACAGATATAAAAATATATATAAATACGGTATAAGTATGATAATTTGACGGAGGCCATTTATGGTGGAATATGGCTGGTCCGTCACAGTTGGTATCAGAGAAATAAGATGTCGTAGGTTCTAATCCGAATCTATGAGAAAGCTTAGGATTGGTTAAGTTTGATCAAATGGATAGGCGAAGGTATGAGTAATATTGATTAGACTTAGTCATTCTAGTCTCGCAAAGGATGCTAGCAAGATCAGGACGTTGTAACTAGGGCCTGAATTCTGATCTGATAGAGTTGATATTGTTTTGGAAGATTATGCGGTAAGGTTTGATTTGGGCCTTGAGGTAAGCAATCTGACTCTAAATTTTCCATAAGGTTATTAGACGATTTTGTTAGCAAAATGCCATGACACTGAAGATGATTTTGGGTAAGAATATCTTAACTAGTGGGTAAGAATATTTTAACTTGCAAATGGGATTATGATTTTTGAGAATAAGTTAGCAAAGAGGTAATAGAATTAATATCGATGTCCTTGCAAGTTGAAGATGTGTACTAAGTTTAGATGGAATGTTAGGCCATACCTGGAAGTCATTGTGCAGATATAGGAAAATTTGATGATGTTATTAAAGAGAAGAATTTCTTCTCTGATCGGCAATTAAGGCTATTGTCAAGAAAGAGCTAGAATTGACATTAATCTTGGAGACCCCAAATAGAATTGATGAGGTTATATAGGCATTTATAAAAGTTATCGAACGGTAAAATCCTTGGGTGTTAGTCCGACTATTGTGAAAATTGGACGATCTGATAAGTTGTCTTGGCAACAAGATAACAAGTTGCTAAATATTTGAATTTTGAGGTAACTTGAGAATTGTACTGAAATGTTGGGACGATTATTTCAGTTGTGTTTATGAGATTTATGAATCTAGCCTTAGAAATATTGACATCTTTGGGATCCTCTCAGGTCATAATGGTTATGTAACTTAGGTATTTGATACAAATTTATTAGCAATAATTGCAGTAAATAGCAGATCAGAGTAGCACATCAGAATTGTGTTGGCCCATAAGATTTTAGGATCTGAATTAAGAAAGCTGATTATTTTAGAATATGAAGAAAAATCAATGTTGAGGTTGATAGCAAGCCCGAGAGGTAACCAATTTCTCACCTGATAAACTAAGTATGGGGTCCGAAGAAACTAGCTCTTTGGTAAAATCCCAAAGGATCAAAAGTGATATCCTTAATTATTAAATATTAAGGTTCGTTAAATTTTGAGGATGAAATTTCTATAAGTGGGGGAGAATTGTAATATCCTGATTTTTTTTGTAATGTTCCGATTTCTAAATAATTAAGCTTATATAATAAATGGGAAGGATATTAATCATCAAAACTAGTAGAAAATGTTGGTAAGCCGACCGAAAAATTTGCAGGAGTTATGTTGACAGCAAATTTAAGGTAGTTGACCGGCATTTTTGGAGTAACTGGAAATTTGTAATTATGTTGACCGGAAATTAGGAATTATGTTGACCAGAAATTTGAAAGAAAATGACCAAAATTTAGGTGATACATGTTGACCAAAAAATGGAAAAAGTTAACCCAAAATCTAGAGATAAATTGGTGCTATAATGTTGACCGGAATGTTGAGACATTGACTAGAAAATATGCCATTTTGCCTAGATGAACAAATTTTGCATAAGAGGATCGGAATAGAACAAAAGACTGGAAAGGCACAGTTGGCTGGTATGGGAAACCTGGCCGGTTGGTCAAAATAGCCGTGAATGGCCAAAATGTCCGGAATGAGTACCTTGGGACAGAATGGGTCTATTGGCCCCGTATAAAAAAAGAGAATAACTGGTATAATGGTAAGGAGGAATGATCGGTCAACACACAGTTGACCAACTAAAATGTGTAAGTAGATTTGTCTGGTCAACACCTGTTGACTGGCAAAATTGGAGGAGTCGTTACAGCTATGAAAAGCTGGTCCCCGTTAGCAATTTTGAACCTCACCAAGACATTGAGCCATGCCAGTGGGATGTTGAGCCGCCCTTGCAGCCATAGGGGGGAGCCGTTTCTCTAACAGCCAAATAACTGGTATGCGTCTTTGAGGTTGAAGGTCTGGTTGCCAAATATTCGGTCAACTCGTTGACTTGATAAGATGGCAAAGAAACCGGCTTCTGTAAGGCAATTTGCCTGGCTGCTTTTGAGGAAATGGCCTAGTATTCACAAGAGGGTGATGGCCGGTTTGAACGAGTGATTATTTGATCGGCTGGAATAACTAAACTTCCGGAACTCAGTCCGGAGACGATTTGTAGTGTCCCGAATATTTTTATCTAAATTAATTTGGGTTTATTTATTTTTGGGTAATTTGGGTGTGATAGAAAATTAATTTATTATTATAAAAAGTTTGGACAATATTTAGAATTGTTGGGCCGGTGCCCGGAGTGGGCCCATTCGATTCCTCGGGTATTGATTTAAATTTTTGGGATTAAAAGAAAATGTAATAATAATAATAATAATAATAATAATAACACATAGAAGTAGGAGGATGAAAACAGAAGTAGAAGAGAAGGAAACGGGAGGGAAAGCTTCGGGGAGAGAGAGTGCAGCGAGGGTTTTTGTTGAGAGAAAGAGAGAGAGAGAGAGAGAGGAGGAGAACGGCATCGGCGGAGGCAGTGCACGGGTTGGTGGTGGCCGGCGACAACCGTGCATGGTGGTGGCTGGCTGGGCGTCGTGGTCGAGCAGCTGTAGCAGCTATGGGAGTCCAGCGCGAGGAATAATCGTGCGAAGGAGAAGAGGTTAAATTGAGGCCCTCAGGTCCGATTCCGAGTCTGAGTTAGTTGGAGAAAACGTAGAGCACGTCGAGGCAAGTGTTCTCATAGTCACTATTTGTTCTCTTTTGATTTTTATTTGTTTTGCTTCGGGTATTTTCGTCTCAATATCCACCCAAAATATGAAAATCATAAAGCCCATGGTTAATGTTCAATAAATATGTAGTTATTTGTCCAATTTGTTGTCTGCATCGTTCGGTTTGGTGTCACCAAACCCTAACCCACGCCCTGATTTGGGATTCCAATTTTCCACCATGCATTATGTTAAATTGACCTTAAAATATGAATCACCATATCCCAATTATACATATGTATTGACTGGACGTCCGATCTCACAAGAATCGACTCATTCTCGGCGTCTGGATGCTCTAAAAGCCCATTATTACTATTCACCTGAGGTATAATGGAAAATTTGCATGCTTCCACCCCATTTGATTGTTATGAAATTCATGTCTAATTATTTAAGTGTAAATGTAAGCTTCAAAATAAGTGTTGGTGCTCTGTTTGCAAAGAAATGTGTTCCGGGAGGACCCCAAAGTGAATTCCGTATAATGTGGTAAGAAATTTCACTATTCTCTACGAATTATGATATCTATCCATGTGAAATGAATTGTCAAAATGCTTAAGTCCAAGGAAAGATATGAATTGTACAAGTAATTGGAGGGAAATCCACAATGTAAGATATGATTGATTTAATCTCCCAGATGGATATATGTGATTGAAATATGATCTCTTGATTGGAGATAACGGGAATGGAAAATGGTGGATCATCCCTCAAAAGAATAATGAATCCTGAAACTAGGACCATGGACTTATATTCATTTTAAAGTATTCTCTGGCTAGCCATTTCCATCACGGTGGAAACCCAAGGGTTACTTTTGCTGCATATCCTAGCCGCTTATGTGAGCGGGTGATGTCCGTGGCACGCCTTAGGATACTTCTGTGGAGGGACAAGGACTGCCCTAGTACCCCGGTGAGTAGGGCTTATCGTTATCGGCCCATCTACAGGCATGATATGAAGATGACACCCTAGCTAGGTCTAAGAATAAGACCTCACAACCTTAGATCATGTGGAGTACCAAGATCCTTTCCTCATCCACTCGCATCATTTGCTAGTACGACCTACTAGACCTGATCCGCAAAGGTTGATATAAATAATAAATGCGGTAAAAACATGATAAATGGCAATATGCATTACTAATTGCCCTTTTCCTCTCATGTTTCTTTGTGATTGCGAGTACTTATTGCTTCCTTTCCATTATCATTTTTGTTGTTCTTCACCGTTTGATAGTGATGTATGATTACAATTGTTGAGCTGTATGCTCACCCTTACTATTTCTCCTTCTAGATGAGAGTATTGAGCTGATGCCCGGTTAGTTAGAACAAAGAGAGGGATTTGTTTAAGGAGATTAGCCGGACATCAAAGGCTTGAAGATTTGGATATGCCTAATGTATTAAAACACAAATAGTCGAGTTAGATTAATGTGGCTTGTTATTATTTTATGGTTATTGTTATGCTATCGTAGGTTTATGGATTAGTTGTGCTTCCGTATTCATATTTGATGTTGGGATTTTGTTTAGTCCAAGATGGCATCTCTCTTAGATCCAGCATAGTAATTTAAGTGTACTATGTTGGAGTCATGGATGATATGGCAATGTGGATCCTATGTATGTGTTGCGGTGAAGAAAATATTGAAGTGTGGATATTCATATGTTTGTACAGGTTCAAATTAACAGGTTGTATTTTTTGTTTTCGTTTAGTTGTAGAGAAAACGCTGTCAAATGTTCTATAGAAATTTATAAGATTAATTATGAGCTTTATTCATGTGTTTATTGATGGAGGTTATTTAAGGAAAATAACCCGGTCCGTCACACGATTGAGAAGGTTTCCGGAGATGAATTTCGGAAAAGATTGAGGTGTTTTTCGGAGAAGATTTCCGGAGTAGATTGAGGCTTTCTCCAGAGTAGATTGAGGTGTTTTTTGAAGAAGATTTATGGAGTAGATTGAGGCTTTTTCCGGGGTAGATTGATGTGTTTTTCTGAACTTGATACTTGGTCAGCAAAGATATGATGACAAAAGTAGATCGAGAAGATGATGATAGGAGTAAATTAATAAAAGAAGATCAGCCTATTAGCCAAGGTCGAAGTGGTCCAGCTAGAATAGGTGAAACCCTCCCACCCGCTTGAATTCTCTGGAATTCTCTAGAAGATGAAATAAGAGAAGAAAATTTGAAGTAGGTAACCTACTCCCACTTAATCCGCTGACCTTCTAGAAAAAAAATTACAAAGTAGGAGACTTATCCCACCTATTCCCACCTAACCAATGCACTATAAATGCTGAGCTTGAAGTGAGGAAAAGAGTTAGAAAAATCTATAAAGAAAGAAAAAAGTAGGAGATGAAGAGAAAGAAAGGGTCTTAGGCTAGATTGGAGTAAGGAGTTCAAAAAACCAGGCAAGTGTACCCTATTTTTTTTGATAAATTCATGTTTAAAGTATGTTAAGTAATATTGTTTTCATGCTCTCTCTGTCATGTATATATATGAAGCATGATAAGGTATTTGATTTCTGCATGTTATTAATATTTACGAATGCATCGTTTAAGAGCTTCAGTTAATTGCTTTTGTATGAAGTCTGACCATTTGCTTAGTTGCGTGAAGTCTGATTATTTTCACATCTGCATGAAATTTGTTTAGATTATTGCTTTGAAAAGAACTTGGGATTTTTGGAAGCGCATGATTTATCGAATTGGGTGTTGGACGGCTGAGAGCTACAGGCCTTAAATGTAGCGGCTTTATTGGTCAAGAGTTACGAACCTTAAATGTAGTGGTTGTGTTGATCAAGACTACGAACCTTAAATGTAGCGTTTGATGATATATGATATGGGATATGATGGCCGAGAGCCGTAGGCCTTAAATGTAGCAGTTTTATTGGTCAAGACTACGGACCTTAAATGTAGGGTTTGACAAGATATAATATGGGATATGATGGTCGAGAGCTCCAAGCCTTAAATGTTGCAGTTTTATTGGTTAAAGTTATGGACCCTAAATGTAGAGGGATTTTAGCATTTAATTTTGAATCAGCAATTGGTCATAAATCTGCACATTCTTTGGAAACATTTTGAATGAAAATGATTTCTGGTTATGTTTTATGTTTTATGGAAGTAACTTCGGCCCATGTTTATGTTTTGTATGCACTCTGTTCTCATTTTGATTTCTATTTGAAGCCATGTATTTAGGCATCTGGGTACTTTGCTAGGCTGTTTAGCTCACTCTTATATTTTTCGGACGATGATGAGTTCACACTGGACGAGAAGGGATGAAGTTTGATGGACTAGGTAGGCAGGATAGCCGACTGAAATCAAGTAGCAGTGCATGAGTGATATTGATGTAAATCTTTTTTGGTTGTTTTAGAAAATTTTGTAAAACAATTATGTTGTATTAAATTATGGGTAAATTATGTGCTTCCGCTAGACTTTCTGTTGGAAATAATTTGTAATTCTTAGTGGCATCTCAATTCATTTCTGAACTTGTGTCTGGCCAACCGACCTAAATTCCTTAGACGGTCAAGATGTTGACTGACCTAGTTTGATTGACCCACTTAATCAGGCCGACTGAGGAGCTCCGGCCTTATTTGATCCTGTGCAAGCGACAAAAAGTTAAATAAAGGAAAAACAATTGAAGTCGACCCATACAAATATAAATATAATACGAATACGATATAAGTATGATAATTTGACAGTGGCCATATATGGTGGAATATGGCCGGTCTGTCATAATAGGTATACCGTCGACTACGAAACGTTAAAGTTTTAGGTTTGCGATTAGTGCCTTTGATCATGTGGAGTAATACGATCCTTTTCTCGATTTGACTACACCGTTAGCTGGTCAGCCCTACTGGCACTGGTTTACAAAGATAAAGAAATTTTTGCGTGTTTTAGAACTTAAAGGAATCAGAAGTAAAATGGAAAAGATAGATGTGTTTCAAAAAGTGTATTTGTTCATGTTTCCTGTTTATACATCTTCATTACTCTCTTATGTCCTTTCTCAGCTTTAATTTGCGTATATTGTTATTGATTATATTGCACTTGCTGAATATTTGGATTACCATTGCTACGTTCTTACCTTCAGATAAGTACGAACTTAGGATCGATGAGGTGGGATAGATGATTAGAAGTTGGCTAGGTTGCTAACTTTGGAAGATGACTTGTGGACTTAGATTTTATAATTTTGTATCTTATGGAGTAAATTTTGTATATTATGAGATAGAGATGTCCTTGTATATTGTTGATGTACCAATGGTTTAGTTTCTACTACATTTTGATGGATGTATAAGCTGCCACATGTAATTATGGTACCTAGTGGCATCTCTCTGCCCAACGCTGTGTCCAAAGACGGGACGTTGGAGCCACAAATATAATATGGCATTTTTATCCTCTGTGTTTGTGTATTGTGAATACATACATGTTTGTTATACAGGGATTTGTATAGGTTTGTATTAGCTAGATGGAAGTTTTTCATCCGAAATTCTGCTGGATTCTGATTAGAAAAACGTGGTCCATCACAGTTGGTATCAGAGACAAGAGATGCTTTAGGTTTGATTTAGATCTTATGCGGAAGCTTAGGATAGAGTAAGATAGATTGAATAAGTAGAGGAAGGCATAGGATGATTAAGTTAGATTGGGTAGGTTAACTTATTGGCATGCCAACGAGATGATAAGTTGATAAATACTCAAGTTTATGATTTTGGTGGTAACTTGAGGCTGTGTGAGGTTCCTGGTTAAGAATATAATAATTAGAAGGTAATTAAGTTAACATAGGTGTATTGTGGTCAAAAGGTGTGGGGGAATTAGATTAAAAAGCTCAAAGAGCCGGAATCGGTAAATCGGGAATGAAAACTATAAACCGTGAAATGTTACTTTGTAAATAAGATTTTGGGGTTTAAATTATGATAATCATGACTTATTAAGGTTATATAATCAAAAATAAGGTCCAAGGACGTGAACTATTGGGTTAGACTGGTCCAAACGGGTCCCGAATGGCGAAAACACGACGTAGGCTTGCTGCAG
>JAOVVI020012204.1:0-12326 GCA_028571085.2 Nepenthes alata | reverse complement strand
GTGTCAGATTTTTGTCTCAGAAGATAGATCCACGTACTCCTTGAAAGATCATCCACGATAGTCAAGAAATACTTATATCCATCATAAGATACTTCTGAGTAGGGTCCCCACAAGTCACAATACACCACGATAAAAAGTGTGTGACTTATGGATGCTGGGAGTGAAGGGAAGGCAGCGTTGTTTAACCATGTGGCAAATGGAACATGGACTGTTATTAAAGGCAAGTAATGCTTCTTTTACAACCGGATCATGTATCAATTGAATTCTAGAATGTGAAATGTGACCTAATCTGTAATGCCATAAATTAATTGGCAGTGAAACAAAATTAGCAGATGGCATCGCAAGGGGCTTCGATAATTTGGAGAGAAGGCCAGCCAAAGTATGAGGATGAACATCCTTATTTATCAGATAGTATAAACCATTTCGTTCTTCACCCATCCCAATCGTTGTCTAAGATACAAGGTCCTAAATCAAGCAAATGTCAGAGAAAAAAATGCAGCAGCGAACAGAATCAACAAAGGCCTTTACTGAAATCAAATTGAAAGTGAATGATGGAACACATTAAACGTTTTCAAGTGTTATCCTTGGGGTCAGTTTTACATCCCCAATGTGGGACATGGGAACTTTTCTTCCATCCGGTAATTTCACACAACTGGAAATTGGAACTTTCTGATGAAGATATAGAGAGGGGTCACAGATCATGTGATTTTTGACTCCTGTGTCTAATATCCAAATAGTATTTTTAATACAAGCAGAAGGGATAGAAGAGAGTTCAATACCAGTCATGTTACCCATTTTGGATTGATCACCAATAGGATCAATCAGAGAGGAGATCTGTTTGGCCGTTTGAGCAGACGCAACTATGCCCTTCGGTTGAATCAAGTTCAGTAGTTACTTGAATTGGGCTTTGGTTAAAGCAACCTTGTCATCCTTATTGTTCTCATGATTGGAAGCAGTAGTAAAAATTGAATGGTTGGCTGAAAAAACTGTTGTACCAGACTTGCCATGCAATTTGTGGTTTGGAGGGTAACCATGAAGTTGATAACACTTATCAGCAATGTGACCCGATTTATTACAGTGAGTGCAAACAGTCATTTCAGCGTTCCCAGCCTTAAAACATTGCTGAATAGTATGTCCTAAGACACGGCAATGAACGCAGAAAGGCCTATCTTTCTTCGACACTTGATTATTTTTCACAATATTTTTAAAGTGATTAAAAAAACATTTTGTAAGCAAAGCCATTATTTTCGAAGGATGAACAACATATAACATTTGATATTATTTTTCTTGCTATTGTATAGTAGAGAAGACTTTGTTTACAGGGGGAAGATGATCTATTAACATAATCTGGTCTCTCACATTAGTGTATAAATTATTGAGATCCATTAGAAATTGTATAACACAATCCCTCTGATATCGCTCGATGAGCACGTTGATTTTACCACAGTTACATTATGGGAGAGGGCCGTATACAAGAAGCTCATCCCAGATAGTTTTCAGTTTACCGTAATACAAACTTATCGAATCTTGCTCTTGCAAGAAATTTGCCAATGATTTCTTGAGTTGAAAGATGTGTTGCCCGTTTTATTGGGTTAATCGATTACGCAACTCCTTCAAATTTCGGAAGCATCATCCACAAAAATAACACTGGATTTAGTAGAGGGGCTGATGGAGTTTTGAATCCAAGACACCACCATGTCATTACATCATCCCCATGCTTCAAAAAGGGGATCACCAGAATCGTAGGGTTTAGAAATAGTACATTCAATAAATGAAAGTTTGTTCTTCGCCCTCAAGGCTCGACACATGGTTCTGGACCAAGTCGAATAATTGTCGACTGTTAGCAAATCGGTCACCAAGGTGACAGTCGGCTTCCAATCGAAATGAGTTGCATGGATCCGAAAGATTTTAAAATCGTAGAAGGTTTTGTGTAGATGCGAGATCTGAATTTTGTGTGGGTGTAAGGTCTGGGTTTTGTGTGGGTGCAAGGTCTGGGTTGTTGGTGTTGGATGTATGTGGTGAGCCATAACCTCTCTGATACCATGTAAGAACATGATAGCCATGGGAAGAAGGCGCAGACGATGGAAGAAAGCGCAGACGAATGAAGAAGACAACGAAGGATAAAAGCAAATCAATTACTATCATTGAAAAATGGAGGAAAAGTCTGACTTTTCATTTATTGCGGCTCAGTGGCTTATTTCCCACATGGTACATACATCGAGGAGCCAAAGTTATATACACCGTATGCAACGGTAAAGAGAAATTGAAATACCCAAAAATAAAAAATACACCATCCTAAAATACATCAATATAATATAGCTAAAATATAAAACACTACCTAAAAATATAATATTTACATAAAATAAAAAATTACCTAATATAATATATACTAGATATTTTCTAATAAGTAATCTAAATTTTTTTATAAAATAAATTTATCTCATATTTATAGAATATTAATGAATCTTAATAATTTGAATTATCATATGTACTAAAGAATCGAATGCTTTATTTGGATATTTAAATATAAACGAATCTGATTTTTGTAATTCTAGATTTGGATCGTACGTATTATAAAAATAAACTAAAGATAAAAATATATATATAACTCACTCTCCTATATATTCTCCAACGTTCAAATAAGTGAATTTTCTATTCAGATAAAAAAGATATAAGAAAATGGATCCGAGAATTTGAGAGGATGAGAATGAATGTTTGTTAATATAGTAATAATCATTTTTGTGCACTTGTCTAGTAAAGTAATTTTTTTTTTATTTTTTCTCACTTTTTTTTTCTTTGAATGAAAGGCTTTATTTATAGTAAAATGCGCAATTTGGTTGATTGACATCTGAAATCAAAGCGTGTGTATAATATCAATTCGAATCAGAAATGAAACATTACTTGCTTGTATGACGACTGTTTTACTCAGTAATAATACTGCCTGATTACCAATTATTGAATCAACTCATCCATTTTTTATATCCAGTTATTAAATAACTCATTATAATCATTTAATATTTAGTTATATAGGTCGTTCTTCTTGGTTTATGTATTCGAATATTAATACTTAATTGGCATTTAATTTTTTTTTTTTTTTATGAACCATTAACATTTAAAGCTCTTATCAATGTAAGTATTAGGCCAGTCTCTATTCCTGAATATATTCATCAAATATGATGTAACCCAATAAATAATAAATAGAGTTAGGTCAAAATATTATTCTGTTGCCCAGTTCTTGGAGAAAGAAAGGAGGCCTACTAAGTGAAAGAAACAGAGTATTAATTAAACAATCTAAAATAAATATTATATTATCTAATCTTTAATAGAAAAGATATTATTTTTTATTTGAAAATACTTATTAAATAAGGTAGTAATAACTATTTCACATGACTAAATATGGCATAAATAGTTCAATAACTCTTAAATTATTTTTTAAAAAATAATATAAAACATTTTTTTAAAAAATAATATTAAAGTATGAAAATACTTATATTATAAAAATCAATCAACTATACAAATATTATCAAATTATTAAAATTTTTAATATAAAATAAAAATTATTCAATATTTAATCCAACGGTCCAGAAATATAAGAAAGAAACTCCCCTTCAAACCCCCCAAATCCCTTTGAATCTAACCAAAAAAATACAAATTCCGTAACGTATAGAATGTATTAGGCAAGCTATCCTGATTTCACACAGACACACATCAAAATATTTTTATTATTTAAAAATTTTGACCGTACAATTCAAATATATAAAAACAACATCATCCATCCTTATTGATTATTTTCTATTATGAAAAATTAATAAAAATAATCTGATAATTATGAATTTCCCTTTCACTTTTTTTTCTCATATTTTAAATTATCTTTCAAAACCATTCAGATATGTTTATTTATAGACAAATACAATATATAAAAACACATTTAATTAATTCAATAAGATGGTTGAAAGTTAAGTTTATCAAAATGATAATTCCTAATTAAGATAGTTAATAAACACACCAAAAATAACTTCCAAATGACACAAAGGCGCCATAATAGTCCACAAAAATTCGTCATTGACATATGATACCTCTCCGACAACCAATCCAGACTTCACAAAATTTAGGGTTGTCATACCTAAATACAAGAAGTCAGCTTGACGACGAGTTAAGTCCCACCTTTCAACTCCAGCTTAACATCAGGAAACATGGCACTCGAGTTTACCTTCAGAGAAGACGACTACAGCAACAATGGCAAGTCCATATTGCTACAGATTCCATGCTCACAGCACCACCACCAAGAGACGAACATATGATTATGAGCAGCCACCACCTATTACAAGGACAATGCCATTTGCAGGACAATGCAGTCTAGAACTAGAACCGACAACAGGCTTGGCTTCCACAACAGCCTACCATCACGACAATTCCCAGGTAAAGTTTTACAGAAAAAAATTGAACAACCAATCTAGCTAGAATACCCCGAAAACAAGAATCTCACCGATAAAATTATCTACACTTCGAAGCCTTCTGTTAAGGTTTTCAGCTTCCCCAGATCCCGTAAAACATCTTTGAGAGGTTCGGCGAGCTTGCTCCTGTTAGCCTTGAAAAGAATATTAGGAAAGAAAAGACATTCCTTAATCGGGGCATAATTGATCACAATACTCAAATAATTGGCAACCAGTTTCATAATGTTGCCGCCGTGTAGGGTTCCGGGAAAGACAGACCCACTTTTGGTTTACTTGTACGTTCTTACCTTATATTATATAAAAGAATTTCCGCGACTCAAATACATAACTACTAGGTTACACGACAATAGTTCTACCATTAACTTATCTTACATTTAAGTGACCAGTTCACTTGTACATAATAGTCAGGGTAACTTTTGATAATTTGAGAAATGATGAAACATAAATCATTGCTTTTGGCATACCTTTAAGGAAGAGACAAGGGCAAATACTTCATCAACAGTTTCTGGATAGATGTTAGCAATGGCACATATCTACAAGAGAAGGCAATAATTAGAAATGAAACGCCCCAATAAAATTCTATTATTTAATACCTTAGTTCAGAAAAGCCAACCTCTCCATCAGAAACTCCATATTTTTTAAGCCGTCTGTTTAATGAGTTAAAAGGCATAACAAGCTGATAATGAGTTTTATGCCATTATACACAGCTTCAGATAAAAGGAGTGAGAAGAAGGATACTGAAGAACTTGTCGAACTCTCTGAGGATTTGTATATCGACTTCCAGGTTTAGCAAACTGTATCCCCCTGTCGAATGATCTGCCAAAGAAGATGCATTAAACCCACCCGTCATTCAAATTATTGATATAGCACAAGAAGGTAATTTCTTATGGTTCACGACAATTAAAGACCTATGGCCAGAAATATCAGACGCAAGATTTTGAACTCACAGTCATTCCCTTTGCCCTAAAAGTTTAGACACTGTTAATACAAGGAGCAATTCATCATTATTCTGATCACAAGATCGTAAAGTATCTATTTTTTCAAAGTGAGCTGGATGTGGGCAGTAATATTACAAGGCCGCTCGCTTCACAAACTCAAATAGTAGAAACGGCTCCTTACATAATGCAAAGCAAGACTTCATCTAACAGACTCAAAGTAGTCCGACCCTTCCTAAATCCCATGCATAAAGGAGACACATGCACCAGGATGTTAAAATAAAATAAATAAATAAAAATTACATGGTCACCCTCAAAACACCCACCAGACACTCATTTTGACGTGGCGTCTCATCCATCCATCAAATATTGTGTGGGCCCGCTAGTATGGATAGATAAATGGATGGGATGCCAAGTCATCTGAAGATAACTGAATGACATCCCAAACACATCTCTTCAAATAATGTCATAGAGCTAGAATGTTTTCTCACACAGGAAGTTTGACTGTTGGATCCCGAGACAGAATGATCATCTGCTCCTGGACTCCTTGCAAGATATTAGCTGCCTCACAGTCCATAAGACACTGAGCAGTTGTTGGAAGCTCTGTTAAATAAGCAGGGTCAGATAGCAAAACTGTCATCTTAACTGGGTAATCATATTAAGGACACTTAAGAAATGATAGTTTGTCATGCAACCAAAAATAGAACACATACACAAAATATTAGCCATTATCGATATTCACCGAAGCAAAATGCAAGGGCTCAGGGATTCCTTATCAAAAAAGCAACTAGAAAACCTATAGTAGTTAGACAAACAGGTCATAATATAGGCACAATCCTATGAAGTGTAATGGCTGTCATTGTATCTTATTACTCAAACACAGAACTCTGGATGACCGAAGGAGGATCTTCAGTAAATGCATAAACAGTGAAAATGATGGGTATCAGTAAAAGAACTAAAATAAAGGAGAAACTACCATATAAGTTATGCAATGAAACCATGAAGAATGCCTAAATCTAGAATAGATTTCACGGAAAAAATATTGAAAATCTCATATATGGTTGCCAAATAATAAACTTCCAAAATGGTCAGGATAATGTAGGCCAGTTTGGTTAACTAGTACATTAATAAGATTATAAGAACCAAAAGATGTCCGATGAATAGAGGAAAAAAAGACTACAATAGAAAGGAAGATTATCTATACCAAGACTAATAGACGTGAAAAAATTCATGAATCATCCAATCAAACTTCAGATAAGAGTAATTGAACAAAGACTCAGGGCAAAAAAATGAGTGTCTAAAAAATAAATTTGGGTGCATATCAAGACAATCAATTGAAGAATAGTTATACATCTATTGAGATTGGGGATTGAGAAACTGAAGTTGTTTTTTTTAATTTGAAGAAGGCTTAGAAAAGGGGTATCTGTGGAAATGTTATATATGGGTGTTGGTAAAGCGTGGACAAAGTAGTAAATATGTCAAGGATGCGTATGATATGGGTGTCAGTTACACTGTTTAGCCTGGCTATCCATAAGACATATGACTGCAATCCCTAATTATGAGGGAAACTAAATGTATAAATGTCAAAGTTGTCAATAAAATATCCACGTATATTTATAAGTTGGTTACACCAAGTATTCACATTCCCAAGGTACATGTACTATAGCAAAACAAAGGAGAAAACTTGCCATCCTGACAAGAATTCTTTTCAAGAGCCATTACTAAAAGAAATAGTCTAACGCTACTTCCAACAAAAAAGAGTTGGTAATGACAAGTGCATACCCTTTTCAATGCTGAGTTCATATTTTGCAGGTTCTTTAGGGACAGGACCCTTTGCAATTCCACCATTTGCAGCCTTCCCTCCTTTACCCCCTTTCAACCACTCAAATAAAGAGAAATTTTCAAGAAATATTCCGCAATAACAATGACGATAAAAAACAACATAAAATCTAACAGTAAGAGGTTATGTTTCTGAAGATGACATTAGAACAAAAGAGATGTTAAAGGAAGAGAAACTACCAACTGGAGTTTCCAGCTTCCCTCCAGATTTTGCAGAAAATTTGAAATTGGTATCTGGCAAGACTGGAGACAGTTAGAGACCATATCCAAAAACATAATAAATGGTTAACATAGCTCATATTGAATTAAAAAAGCATGAAAACAAAGAGAAGTGAGAACTTCTGTGGATACTGGATAGCCATATCCACAACATCTGGTTTTAGTTCACGATTCTTGACATATATAATATACCTCATTTGCATGATTTCCAAAGAAATGCCATTAAATGTTTTTTTTTGTGTTCAACGCAGCTAACAATCCCTTTTCATGTGATTTATGTGTTGAGTAAAAATACAAGTTATGTCACTTTCTTCTAGAAAAAATATATGACAATTCACATCAGCCTACTATAAGCCTATTAAGTACATAAAAGTTAAGGTTTAAATATGTCAGCTTTACATTAACTCATTTTGCTTCTCGCACTTCACTAGAAAGTAAAGGCTAAAGAAACCCTGCATCAATGACAACATTTATTGGCAAAGCATGTGTACAACTCTAATCATGATTATCTTTAGAATTCCTATCTAAATGGTACAGTAGTTTCTGGTAGTTAACATGAGCTATTCAAATTGTATAAGCCAACACAAAATAAACTAAGCACTATATTTCACTTGATAGATAAACTCAGTACAGTATATATACAGATGCAGATAGACAGATGGGGAGAGAGAGAGAAATAGTAAGGTGTAGTCATTACCAATTTTATGAGTTACTAATAGATAACACTATACAACTAACCCTTCCCAAGCTCCCTCAATGTTGCCTTATTATGCAGTTTGTAAGATTTCATGTAACATTCGTCACTTAAAATAGATAGTTCCCAGATTTCCTATCAACTATACATCCTATTAGTGATTATACCTGGCCGTTAAAAACATTAAATTCTCAACCCAATTCAGTGACCAACTTATGTAAAATCAGTTGATAAAACCTCAATAAAAAAGCTTTGTGAACATGGATAAAAATATTGATATTGGTATCGGTCATGGCTATATCAATATCGAACACATTGAATAATATGTAGTGGTATTTGATATATCCAAGGAAAAAATATTTCTGAAGTTATAAATTAACAAAATTATATCAGTCAATATGCCGGTCAAATATCAGGTTTATCGGCAAATATTTTGAATATCGGCAGATATATCATGATATATCACTAATACGAAAACATATTACTATCTTGTCATTGTATAGGAAAATATCAATATTGGGAGACTACGACACCAATACATATAAGCCAATATTTGCATGTGAACAATAGATGGTGTTTTTACCAGTTTTGCACCTTGATGCTTGTAGCACAACTTTTGTATGCCCAATGTCGGCTTGGAATATTAATGCAAAAGGCTTTCCAGATTTATTTAGACACACGTTGTCAATATGTCATACCAATAATGACCGACATCATAGTCTCATATCCAATGCAATGCTTCATAACTACCAATGCACCAGAAGAAATTAAGGGAAAGAACCTAGTATATGGAGTGTACTGAAGCGGAAATTGTGGGACAAGAAATAAGAAAAGCATGTAGCAATCACTTTTATTATTAAACAGCACTCACCTATCCCTTTTTGACATTACAGAATAATCATTCTTCCCTTTAAAGGCACTAGGAAAATGAATTTGGATAATCAAATGTTCTAGAAACTGGTTTAACAATTCCAGTTGGTTGGACGGGCATACTTTTCAAATTGAATTGTCTCTTTTACATAATGCCTTCTTTCAAATTACCTTTTTTTTTATCCCAATAAAAAAAAGTACTGAAAAAATCTAGATGATCGGGTCACAGCATCATTGATTCAGACGTAGATTCAGATACGTTGAGCAGTTTGAGGTCACGAATGCATAGGATGTGATGGCAGTTGCTATAGGGGCAATAGAGGCAGTGGCCTTGCAGGATGGCCGGAAATTTATTTCCAATGTAGTGAAGGTAAGTTAATTGTAGGCTCCAGGGGAAAATGCTTTCCGGAAAAATTTCCCCTTCCCAACATGGACGGCAAAAATCAAATCCATCACACTGTTATTTGGATTAGCAATTTAGCATGCTGACATCTCACAAAGTTAGTAAGCATCTAATAACAGGTTTACTTAGGACCAATTTTCACATCTTTCCAATAATGTTAATATATTCCTGACACCTGAGAACTGGAATTTTGGACCTACTTTTGAAGCAACTCCATGGATTAGAATAACCACATCCACGACAAGATAATTAAAAGCTTGCGAAAATTTAAATAGCACACAATTTTGTTGACAAATGAAAAACTCAAAAGCCAACCAATTCGAGAGAAAAACCTTTTGTAGTTCTCAACCTAATAAAAACCAAATCCGCTAAGAAAGCCAACTTGTAGCTTAGGTGATAAAGAAGCACTAGACCCCCCAACCAACCCCCCTAACACATGGACCCTATTGAATGGTCCATTCTTCATATTAGCTCTCCAAAGCATGAATCCAGATTGTTTCTACACTTCTGCAATCTTTCTTCACCAACTCAAGAATTTCCAAACTGTCATGACTTTGAAGTCCTCGCCACCAACAAAATCCTGAAGGATAACAAGCTAAGATTGTGTTTAAAGTTTATGTGTAAGAGATTTCATAAGATTTAAGCAAAGCCATCATGGAAACAGAAAAATCTTTCAAATGATGTGACTTTCCAAAAGATAACGTTGGCAATGAGCCTTGAAGTTAAAGATTTTGGCAACACCTTGAAGAAGTTACGTAATAATTAATAAACAAATGGCTTGATCAAATCATTATCAGAGAAATGGATAGTGTAAATTAGCTAACCATTAATTAGTCAAAGCAATCGCAGAGACATGCATAGTCAGACATAACCATTTTTTACTCAAGCCAAATATAGAGCTAACCTCAAGCAAAATTCTCTACCAGAATTTTGATGTTTGGGCCAAATTCGAGCTAAATTTGAGCAAACGCTTGACACTTGATATTTGACTCAAAATACTATATATTGTTGCAAAATTAACCAAAAACTATTAAACTGGCCTAGCAAACTCATTCAGTAAGAAATGGATGGTTGAATCCACATGAGGCCCACTGCTTGTGTACATAGCTGTTTTGCTGTTCATTTGTGTTGGCATTCATTTCTCGCTCAAGGGTAGAAGCATCATGCTTGATGTACGGGCGAGTTGGGCTCGGGCGTCAAATTGGCATAGTTCAGTCGCTCAATCAACTTGAGGTAAGGAGATTGAGTTGCCTCTAGTGCATCCAAAGAACTCGTGTTTTACAGCCATTGATTGTTGGTATCCGTGGAAGATGTATACAGACTCCAGTCTTGTAGTTTTTCCTTTCCATATTGAAGGGATTTTCGCATAAAAATCTAAGCATTCTTGTGGCTTGCACTATATTGTCTTAAATATTTGCAATTTGTTGTATTGTGTAAGGCAATTTGTTTGCCCATTTGAGTTTGCACAAGGAAGAAAAGCTAGTTCCGCCCAACATCAGGTGAAAAAGGAGTCCAATTTCAAGTCTGCTAAAGACAAGAGCAATGGCCTTTGTCGCATTTAGTGATGCATGTAATCTCAGGCAACTCAAACTCAAAAGACTTAAGAGCGATACATTCTCTCCATCAACTACGTCACAAAACACGAAAAAGTTGCCCATCCCGCACCCCGGAGCTCTACCTTCCCAAAAAACACGAGAATTCAAAAGCCCGTCTCACCTATAGCCCCATCAAACCTAGGGCTAAAATTACCGAGGAAAAAAAATTAGGGCTAGGCACCCGGGTTAACCTCCCCCTTCCCTAAATCCCATTCCCCAACTCCGATGCCAGGGGGCTAAACTACTAAAATAACGAGATATTCATGGTTCCGTAGCCTTGAATGTCATTTTCCCATACAATAGCATTCGCGACATCTATCACAATTGGACTCACATCACTCCATTCTCCCATCGCATCATGAATTCAATACAAAATGGAAACAGCAGTGACTTGCACAAAGGCAGATGGTGCGTACACTCCCTTGGATCAGCAAAAAAAGGGTACAACTCAAATTTGAAACGAGAGAGAAGAAGAAAATTTGGATGTTAGGAGGAAAATGCGAACCATCCTTAAAAGAAGGGGTTTTTTGGGAAGCCGATTTGCCAGATCCTTTGCCAAGCGAAAACCCCTTTCCCCCTTTCTCTGCCATCCTACAACTTGAGCTTCCCTTCCCTGAGAGTGAGGCGGGATTCAGTGGAGAAGGAATTCAGAGAAGCTCGAGCTTTCTGCTCCGTAGTGAAAATGAAAGGATACGGACAAAGATTAAAAATGAAAGTCTATTTTATCTTAAGATTATAGAACAAGTAAAGAGAATTTTAAAATTTTTAGGTTCAATTTTTGGGCTAAAAAATTATTCTCCGATTCAGAGAATAATAAATTTAATTAAAAAATTAGAATATATAATTATTTTTTATCCCTAATAATTAAAATAGGTTTTTTATAATTAATAATTTAAATAATTAATAATATCGTTACTTATATACTCATATCAGTCAAAACCTTGTCACTCAATTGTCTCACTCATACTTGACCAAGATCAAGTTTAATTTGGATATGAGTCCATTGTAATGGGCTAGTTAAAGTTTGGTTCAATCATAAAAAATAAAAACATTATCATATCAATTCATAATTAAAATAAAACTAATTCAAATCAGCCAATTAAAAATTTTTATTTAAATTTATATTTATGTAAAATATCAAAAATAATATTTATATAAAATGTTAAAATATAATTAATTGAGATGATTCCTTTTAAAATTGATATTAACCCAAAATTAAAAAAAAATAATTGTAAAAATTTATTATGTGGGTTGAGACATATCAAACCAATCATTTGGCATAAAAATTAAATGGGTTAGCTTTCTCTGTCATTTATT
>JAOVVI020012203.1:0-12327 GCA_028571085.2 Nepenthes alata | reverse complement strand
TGGTTGAAGCTCCCAGCCATGACCTGGAGCTGCGAAAGATAAGCAAGTCCATCAAAAGACTGCCAGCTAGAAGCGAGAAAAAAGAAATAAAGAAGCGGTCAAGTACCTTAGAAGCCAAGGAATCGTAACTGGGACCACCCTCCGCGGAGCCCTCAGGCACCTGTGATATACTCACGGGCGCCGTGGGAGCATCAGGGACCGCCTCAGCAAAAAGATCTCCAAAAATCGGGGGCTCCGCAACGTCCGAGGAATAAGCAACCTCTAAGGGCCTGGGAGCCTCGTGGGATTCTGAGGTTGCGGTATCAGCCTCTCCCTCGCGAAGGATCTCGCAGACATCCTCGGCAGGGGCATTACCAATAGGTTTCGTCCCATGAAACTCCTCAGCCTCAGTAGCCCCCAGGATGGAAGCGATTACGGCCGTAGTGGTGTCCTCAACCCCAGCAACTCCTGACTCCTCCGTGACCTCAAAAACAATCAAATCTTTAGAAGGCCCCGCAAGAGGGGCAGCAGTCGACTTTGTAGCCCTCCTAACCATTGGGGCAATCACGGCCCTGTCATCACTGGACGAGGGCTATTCGATGACTACTATTGGGGCCCCCGAGGTTTCCGTCCGTGGGCTTTTCGGTTGCCTCTGGACGGTTCCTAGAAAACAAGAGAAGCCTCCTTCTTAGCCTCTTCTTCTTCGAAGCTGCAGCAGAAGAGGCGTCCCCGGACAGTGTCACCCACTTGGCCTCAGCCAACTTCTCCGGGGACAGCCAGATGTTCTTTTTCCCCACGTTGAAACTACCAAGGTTGGCCGTAATCAGATCCGTGACCTCCTTGGCAGCCTCTTTCTCCTCAACGATGGTGTCCGAGCAGTGCTTGCTCACCTCCTTTCCCCATGTGGCCGGAAGCTTCCAATCCTCTCGGACTCTCAGAAAGAAGAATTTGTCCTTCCACCTTTTCGTGGAGTCCGGGTTCCCACCACTCATCTCTGCGAACTCAGGACGATGAGTCATGGTAAAGCAAAACATAACATCCACCATGGCTACCCCGAGGACCTTCTCATAACAGCGTGCAAACACACAGAGAGAGACCAAATACCTTACCACATTTGGTTGAAGCCTGGCGAACGGGTCGCCCAACTCGCACATCAAACTATAAAGCTCTGAGGGAACTGAAAAGCGAAGTCTCCCTTTTAGGTGAACCTCGTAGACGGTGATGAAACCCTCAGGTGGACTGCTGGCCCTCTCATCCGCCCCTGGAACTACCATTTCCGTAGAAGCAGGGATGCCGTACTTAGCCCGAATCTCTTCAGGGTCCCTGGGAGTGAGAGACGAAGCGATGTCCTTTACTCCAGGAGCCATGGAAACGAAAGGGCAAAGCCTCGATAGTGAAAGAAGGAAGAAGAACAGAAGGCGGAAAGCTTCAACACTTTGAAAATGAAACGAATGCAGACGCAGAAATGGAAAATCGGGGACGAGAAGGCCTTTAAATAGCTTTTGAAATTGAAAAAGTTGCGCTCATTGCCCTTCGCCACGCGTCGCTCGACTATTCGTCTCAGAGAAAGCGTGGCTTTGCCTTCCCAAGGCACTTGACAGCCTATCAGTATAGCATTTAATGCTCCGCAGAAGTCGAAACGGCAGCGTTGAAAGGTCTCCGACTCTAAAGAAGCTCTCAGACGCTCCTTTACCAAACCTTTTGTTGCGTTTACTTCGAAGACATAGGTGGTCGCGGACATATCGCCAGAAGAAAAGGATAGCTTCCATGGAGAAACGACTGTGTCATACCAAACGGTCGAGGACCTCGAACCCTTTGGCATGGGGGCTAGTGTTGGGTCCCAATATTAGGGCTCATAAGACACGGCCCAAGGGCAAGGCCCAACGTCACGCTCACGGCCCAGGGGGCCCAAATTGTGACTGAAATCCGAGAGGTCCATTTACCATGGGAGTACGAGAACCCATAAAGGGGGTGACGTCATTAGGAATACTCGAACAGTGTCCGAGAACTATCTTGACGTCTCCTTACAAGCGATCAAAATGCCCGAGCGCGCCAACTCAGACGATTCTCTGTAACCAAAAAAGCACACATCATCGTGAATCCAACGGCTCCTGGCACGCCGCGTCTGCAGGACTAACATTCCTAGCACGTCGTACCTGCAGAGCAGGTATTCCTGGTGCGTCGTACCAGCAGAGCAGACACTGTTACCATTGTCCTAACGACACGTGTCTCGGGCGTGTCGCATTATCTGGGCTGTGGCAGGCATCCCTGACATGCCAGCGCCACGTGTCTGTCCCATAACGATATCCCCTCTTTCCTTTCCTATAAATACCTCCCTTCTAGAACCAAGGAAGGGATTCTGCAAACTACTCTTCTAAGTCCACATTGAGAGCATTCTTCTAGAGAAAACAAGAGTAGAGACATTAAGCTTGAGACTTGTATTTCTTGGTGGTGACAAAAGGCATAATCAAGGGTCCTGCTGTAATTTCCTTGATTCATAGTGAAATCTCCTGGACGCCCGTCCGTGACCGTGGTTTTTCCCCTTTGTATTCTAAAAGGGGCTTTCCACGTAAACAACGTTGCACTTCGTAGTCCTCGTCCCCATTTACTCTTTCACATTTACTGTGTTGTGTGTTTTCTGTCTATCTTGGGACCCGTAAACATCACTCGGATACCGTTCGCTTGGTGGCCGAAAACTCAGCACACAACATTGGCACCGTCTGTGAGAATGCATTAACGAAAGCTCAATGTTTCCTACCCTCACAGAACAATCAACGCTCCCAAAATGGCGAGCAGACAAGCCAGTACGTCTACCAGGGAGGTCAGACCCTTCAATAGGTGCCTCCCATCCAGTGCCACGACGAATGGTCGTCTCGGTACTAGTGTGCGGAAGCTAGTAAAGAAGGTGGACGGCCTCTCAAGAGCAGTCCATACTCTCTGCGAGAGGGTGGACGAGCAGTCCAGGGGGACATACCCCAAGAGGAGCGAAGTGCTACGAGAGGTCCTGGTGAATTGAGGGACTACCTCAACAAAAAAAAGTCCATGGCCTAGGCTCCGACAAAGAAGGGGCTCGAGAGGCTCTGGAAGACGGTCTTCAGACCCAAGACCGGTAAAGCAAGTCAGCCGAAAATACGATAAGACCCCCTGTCCCTGACGACAGGAGAAGGAAAAAGAAGGGCGAACACCCAGCTGAAATCCCAAGGACCGTACAGGCAAAACGAGCCTGAACGGACTGTCCTTGGAGGTGAATGGCCCTCGTGCTCACCTATCGTCACCGAGTCACTCACCAGCATCTTGAGGCAGATCCGAGAAGAAGAGTTCTTGAGATGGCCCAAGGCGTTGAAGAACTCAGAAGGAGGTGACCAGTGAGAATATTGCCATTACCACTACAGCCGCGGCCATGACACTGAGGATTGCAGGACGCTCCAAACGGAGGTCGAGCGGCTAGTAATGGAAAGCCACCTCGACCGCTTCCTGCTACGACCCGGGCATAGACCCGGAATAGCAGGGCACAGTCGATCACGCCGCTCAAAAGGCAAAGCAATAATGAGAACGGAAGGCGCCTATCCATCAACTGGGGGACTGCGCGTGCCAACTTCAGAAAGAATCCCTTCCACATGTCCATCATGATGCTCTCACGTTCCTCCATCAGCATCAATGCAACCCCAAGTTAAAGATAGAAACTCGGCTCTGACCGAGCGGCCTCAGAAGTCGTATAACTAAAAACTCGACTCTGACCGAGTGGCCCCAGAGGTCATATAACTAAAAACTTGATTCCGGTCGAGCGGTCCTAGAGGTCGTATTCTAGGCGGCCACAGAATTGTCAAAAGGCCACAATTGAAAAGGAAGCCAAAAGAAAGTCGCAAAGGCTCAAGCACGCATCAACTAAGTCTCAAGGCGCTAATGTAATGAGAGGGATCAAAACGGCCCTGGAGGCCTCCCAATGTAACACGCTTGCATGAATGAAAGGATCCCATGATGCACTATCATGTTCCTCCATCAGCATCAATGCAGCTCCCAAGTCAAAGATAAAAACTCGGCTCTGACCGAGCGGCCCCAGAGGTCGTATAACTAAAAATTCAGCTCTGATCGAGCTACCCCAGAGGTCGTATAACTAAAAACTCGGCTCTGACCGAGCTGCCCCAGAGGTCATATAACTAAAAACTCGGCTCTGACCGAGCGGCCCCAGAGATCGTATAACTAAAACTTGGCTCTGACCGAGCGGCCCCAGAGGCCGTATAACTAAAAACTCGGTTATGACCAAGCGGTCGAAGAGGTCGCATAACAAAAAACTTGGCTTCGACCGAACGGCCCTAGAGGTTGTATATTGAAAACTCGGCTCTATTCGAGCGGTCCCAGAAGTCGTGTTCGAAAAACTCAGTCCCATCCGAGTATCCCAAGAGTTTAAAGCTCGAGGAACTTCATGCAAGCCCAGACGACCCGAGCGGTCAAAAGGTACCATAATCCTTCAAAAGGCCCATAATAAAAGCTAAGGACAAATTACTTAGCATCATTTTATAAAAAAGAACAAGCACTTGTATAGGCCAGACCAAGAGTCTCAAGTTTCAACTTTGAAAATGTGTAAGCTTTATTAACATAAACAATATTCTGTACAAGTGTTCAAAGAAAAAAAAAAAAGAGGAGACAAAAGACATCAAGTCATGGGAGCTCCTCCTAGCTCCCTTGTTCGATGACCTCTTGGACTCCAGAAGTCCCCGTCTGATTCGTCAGATCCACCCCCTCAGGCGTAGAAGCTTCGCTTTCAGGTACTGCCCGAGAAGACTCGGGGAAGGGCCTCCCAGCAACGCCATATAAATCTTCTCTGCATAAGGCATTGGCATTCCTAGGATCGAGGACAGCCCCCAAAATCCGCGGATCCACTAAACGCAGCACTCAGCGGCACATACGAATGCCCTCCCGGTATCAGCTGTCTAATAGCGACGCGATCTCCGAGGACTATATGGATGTCCTCAACCTCTCGTCCTGACGAGCAACCTTCTCTCGGAGAAGTCCCGCCTGAAGCCGAAGGAGCCGGACGATATTTTTCAGAGAGGTCACTTCACCCTCGGCTTCGGCCAGTTTCGCTTCAGCCCTCTGGGCAGCTTCCCCGACAGCCCTCAGCGACTCCATCTCCAAACGAGCCTGGGTGGCCTCTTTAACCAACTGACTGAAGCTCCCAGCCATTTCTTGGAGCTGCAAAAACAAATAAGTCCATTAAGAGATAACCAACTAAAAGCAAGGCAGATAGAAGTTGTGATGAGTTACCTTGGAGACAAAGGAATCATGCGCAGGGCAACGTCCCCCATGGGCCTCGGACTCCTGCGGCCCACTCTCAGGCACCTCAGGTGCTTCCTCAGAAACGGGCTCCCCCTCTACAAAAGGCGTTGAGGAGCCTGCCCCGACATTAGCACGCTCGACATGAGGCTCCACGAGGCCATCCACCTCTCGCCCTGGTGGGCTTTCAGTCTGGACTTCAACAGGGGGATCACAAGGGTTAGAAGGCGTCAGGCCATCAGTGCCCACCTCCTCGGTCTCTATCAGCTCTCAGGCCGTCTCAGCAATCATTCCCCCCTCAGCCTCCACAGCGGGGTCCCCGCCTCCTATGTCCTCGAAAAGATGATCAATTCTGTCTGATACGTCACCAGGCAAGTCAATGGGGACCCTAGGAAAGGGATCATCATTGGGAGACTGGACATCCAAGAGCACCACGATCTCCACGATCGTCGCCAAAGACCCTCCGGCAAAGGAGCGGCAGGACATTCAGCCCCCGAGGACCCCGGCAAGGCTCCATACCTCGACCTCTTAAAGACGGGAGCGACCGCACCATCATCATCAGAAACGACGACATCAAAATCGTCATCATCGATGACCTCGACTTCAGCATCGTCGTCGTCATCATCAGAAGAAGGGAACTCAACAATAGCCGCCGGACGTTTTGAGCTCTCTGTCGGACGGCTCGGCTCTGCACAGTCAGAAGGACCCTCAATCCTCAGAGACTCCGTCTTCCTCCTCTGTCTCTTTTTCTTGGACTTCTCGAGAGGACTTACGATAGAGGCGTCGGCCCGTGGCCCCCACTTGGCCTCCTCAAAACTCTCAGGCGAAAGCCAAACGTTACGCTTATTCAGATAAAAGCCCCTGAGGTTGGGCAGCACCAGATCCGTGAACTCCTTTACGGTCTCCCTCTCCTCCTTTGAAAGATCCGAGCAGCACTAATAGGACACTTTTTCCTAAACAATGGGGATGTCCCAGTTCTCCCTGATGTCCAGGAAGAAGAACTTATCCTTCCATCATTTTGTGGAGTCCAGGTTTCCCCTGCACATCAAAGAGAAGTCCGGGCGATGAGTTATTATAATCCAGTCAAGGTTTTGTGTGAAGCAAAACATAACCTTAACCATAATAACGTTCAAGAGTTTCTTTTGGCAGCGGAAGAAAACGCACAAAGAAACCAAATACTTTATGACTTTCGGTTGAAGCCTGGCAAAGGGGACTTCAAGTCCCCTCATGATGTCATAGAGCTCCAACGGCACAGGAAAATGCAGCCCACCCTTGAGGTGGACTTCATACACAGTAATGAATCCATCTGGTGGGAACCACGCCCTCTGATAGGGACCTCGGATCATCATGCCCATCGAATCAGCAATCCGGTATCGTTCTCGAATCTCCTCTAGCTTACCGAGCGTTATGGTGGAAGCGATTTCCCTAACTCCAGGCACCATGAGCAACGAAAACTAGAGGAAGCACAAAGAGCAGGAGCTCCGGCAATAGAGGAACAAGCGCCGTAACACTTGGAGAAGAAAATGGAAAGCATGAGTAGAAATGGAACGTCGGGGGCAAGGAGGCATTTAAATAGTTTTTGAAATTTAAAAAGGTGCACTCATTACCCTCGCCACGCGTCGATCGGCCATTCGTCTTAGAGAGATCGTGGCCTTGGCTTCCCAAGGCGCCTGTCAGCGCGTCAGTTCAGCATTTAATACCTCGCAAAAATTCAAACAGCGGCGTTGGAAGGGTCCCGGACTCAAAAGAAGTTCTGGGGTAATCTCTTACAAAGCCTGGCATCGCATTTCCTCCGAGGACACGCATATACTCGGACAAGCACCGTAAAAGGCCTAAGGTCAAGCGCAGACGGTCATACTCTTGCCTCCTCAAAAACATCCTTTTCAAGCCACGGTGCTGTGCACAGGCAAGCTACTGCATAAAGGAATTAACCTCCCCCGAGGAGCAGCGACTCCATGCCAAACGGTCGAGGACCTCGAACCATTTGGCATGGGGGGCTATGTTGGGTCCCAATATAGGGGCCCATAAAACTCGGCCCAAAAGGAAGGCCCAAAGTTACACCCACGGCCAAAGGGGCCCAAATAGTGACCAAAATCCGATAGGTCTGTTTACCATGAGAGTACGATGACCCCTAAAGGAGGTGACGTCATCAAGAAAACTCGAGCAGTGTCCAAGAACCATCTTGACGTCTCCTTACAAACAATCAAAATGTCCGAGCACGTCAACTTAGACGATTCTCTGTAACCAAAAAAGCACTCATCATCGCGGATCCAACGGCCCCTAACACGACGCGCCTGCAGGACTCGCATTCTGGTGCGTCGTACCTGCAGAGCAGGCACTGCCACCATTGTCCTAGCAACACGTGTCTCTGGCATGCCGCATTATCTGGGCTGTGGCAAGCATCCCTGACATGACAGCGCCACGTGTTCATCCCATAACGGCATCCCCTCTTTCCTTTCCTATAAATACCTCCCTTCCAGCACCAAGGAAGGGATTTTGCAAACTGGTCTCCTAAGTCCACTTTGAGAGCATTCTTCTAGAGAAAACGAGAAGAGAGACGTTAAGCTTGAGACTTGTATTTCTTGGTTGTGACAAAAGGAATCATCAAGGGTCCTGCTGTATTTTCCTTGATTCATAGTGAAATCTCCAGGACGTTCGTTCGTGACCGTTGTTTTTTCCCTTTGTATTCTAAAAGGGGCTTTCCACGTAAATAACGTTGCACTCCGTAGTCCTCGTCCCCCTTTACTCTTTCACATTTACTGTGTTGTATGTTTTCTGTCTATCTTGGGACCCGTAAACTTCACTCGGATACCGTCCGCTTGGTGGCCGGAAACTCAGTACGCAACAATTCTAAATAATAATTTTGCTCTAACTTTTAAAATTATAATTTTCTTTAATTTAAATGGAGAAATATTACAAATCAAATGTGTGTATACCATATTATTAACCACTATATCAATAATATTTTAAAATATATTTCTTTAAACTTAGCTATTTAGGACATTATAACAACAGAACAACCTTATCTACAAGAAGATAAAGTTTGATTATTCAACTCGGTGAAACTCTGTAAACCTAATGCTAGATACTGTGCATTTTTTTTTTTTCTATTTTGTCCATCTTTAATAATAAAATATGCAATTGGCTAAGCTTATTATGGTGCATTTTTCTATACATATATTTGTGATTGTTTTTTTTACTGCATGAAACTTCGCACAGGATCATGCGGTACATGCTTGAGAGAATTTATTTTTTAATGGTGTTGTTAGACGGTGTATGATGGGAACATATGCTAGTATTGGATAGAATTGTAGTACTTAATTCCCACCTAAATGGTGCATGTACATGGAAAATAATAACATTCATGCTTGACAAACGTTCGAAGGATGCACATGCATGAATTTCTAATAGCAGTCATATATGTTACGCGCAAGAGAGGTGCCTGTAGTGATGTAAAAGCTTGCTCTTGAAAGGAAAAAAAATGTGAAGATATTTTCTTACCCTTTAGACTTCGAATCGCATTCCATCCTTTGTCATTCTCATTTCCATTATTTTAGTCGTCGTTCAAAATAATTTACTGGTAATGTTGTCTCATTTTCTTCTATTTGTTTTGCTTAGTTTAACAATATTTGTAATGAAACTCAATATGATGTTGGCAGATTTTTCAACCAAACCCATATACAGTAAAAATTTTACCAACTCAAAATATCATAGTTTTATCCTTTCATTGATAAACGAGCTTTTTTAGTAAAATTTATGTATTCTATTTTTTTAAAAAAAAATTAAATATAATTGAACCAAGTAAAAATTTATTCTCAACTTTAAGTAAATAAATTTGATTTGACCATCTCTAACAAGTTAGACTAATAGCATGTTTAATTTTAGGAAATAAAATTTTTATTATCTAAAAATAAAAAATTTTTATTTAGTTATAAATGGAATCAGCTTGTTGGATTATCCATAAATGAGTGACGAGTCCCAATAACACGGAAACATTTTCCCCAATCTCCAACATATTACATCTCTTGAAATCTGTCCAATAAATCCGTTTGAATTACATTTGTTACAGACTACTGGTGTAAAGCTACGAAAAAACAGCCACAAAAAACCAGAGAATATCAAAAATAAAAACGAAATCAACGAAAACAAAGAAAACTTACTTCATAAATCAATTGAGTTAATGAATAAAATCAAGAAACAAGTTCGGCCCTTGCTTCGGATGTTGTGCCGTCGTGAGAGGAGACTTCGAATGTCGGGCCGTCGTGAGAGTGCAGGTGAGCACCCGCTGCTGTGGCTCCCTTTCTCCACGTTTTAAGCCCTAATCCTTCCTTTATATTATTAAAACTACAGACGTCGGATCTAAAGCGTTATCAACGGCTCAGATCTTACAAAAATCAGCCATTGAATTTGGTTATAAACCAACTGCTGAGGAAGAATATTTTTAAAAATTAAGTCAAAATCTTTGCCCTGTGAGCAGTTGAATTTAATTCAACGGCAAGCTAGTGGCTATCACTTGAGCTAAAACGGGTCGCAGCGTCTCTGATGCCATCAAAATTATTAGATTTTAAATTTAATGGATAATATTTTCTTATATAAAAATATATATTTTTGTTTTTTTATTTTATTAGTAAAAATATAGCGTCAGAAAGACCGTGGCATGGTAGGGTCCCTTGAGTCCAATTTATGGACTTCACGAGGTGGCATTTGAAGAAAAACAATACCATAAAATCTTGTTTCATATATGTTGCATCCCGAGTCAATGGTTATTGTATGGATTATGGGGCCTTCAGATTCCCGATTGTGTCAGAGCATCAAGATGAGTGTCCGATCTCCGTATCTCTTAACCTGGTCCTATATAACACAATCAACGAACGAGAGGTCAGAGGTCCGGTGGGATTTCTCCCACCACGGTCACTCCCACGCTCAAGTAAGCAAGTTCTTACAATAAACAGAAATGACGCATACGCTAGGCGGTGTACAGATGTGTGCTGATGATACGTAAGTGATACTAATATATCGGAGTGAAAAATATAATGAGCATGTAACGGAAGCCTTGGCTTTCCTGACACACCGCAGTGGGTGGCTAACTTCCTGTTGCGTGAGCAGGCGTGGGGATCAAGATCTTGAGAGAAGCGGGCTTGTTTATGGCCCCAAGACCCGAATCTTATCTTAGTTTGATTGCTTTCCCTCGTTGTTCTCTGGGAAAAGGAAGGAGTCCCGCTCTTCTGTTGAAGAAAAGAGTTCTTATAGGCTCCTCTCGAGTGGACTCTGGGCGCAAGAACTCCCACCGATGGGATTCATTGGCCGCTGGTCACTGTTGCTGACTGCCGGACATGTCAGCTGCCGATTTGCGGTGGTAGATAGGTTCCTGAGCGCTGCCGGCCACGCTTTGTTTCCCTCCAAGTTGGGATTGGGTGATTACCTACGGGCGGCCACTTGGGCCGCTGTCGCAGCATTGGCCGCTTCCTCATTAGCTGGTTTTTTTTCTCTCCTGTTTATTTTTCGGCAGCTCATTAATGCGTTACATTACGTCCGTCGCCTCCCGTCAGTTGGGCACCACGTAAGTTCTCTGCGCAGTTTGGCTGGGCTCGAGATGCTCGTGGGCCTTAGCTCGGGACCCAACAATATCGTATACCCATATATAAATGGGGATATTACTTAATTTTATTGTGCATCATTTTATAATTTTTTTTGGATATGATTAATGTAAAATTTAATAAAATTTTTTATCTAACAATCTCAAAATTAAAATAAATAAAATATGCCTCAAAGAAAGGTGCATCCCTTATGTTTGAATTACTATATATTTAAAAGGTTAAAATATTAAAATACTTACCTTTAAAATAAAACAATTGCTATATTTTTAAAATATTTTTCGAAATATGTGATCAAACGATGAAATGCTGCACAGAATGAGCTTCCCTTACTTATGCGAGGTAGCTCCTCCCGGATCCCAAATCCGAAATAGATGGAGGGGCAACCTCACACGACTAGTTCCCCTTGACTTTCAGTTATTAGATTATCAAGATCCAATTATTTTTATTTTATATAGTTAAAAAATTATAAAATAATTTTAAAATTTTTTATACCATTAAAGTATTAAAATATTTATATTAATTATAATAAAAATATAACTATTATGATATTTTTATTTATTTTTCTTAATTTTATAGAGTAATGGTGGTTAACAGTAGTGGGAGGCATGGGATACTACCCCGCACGAATCCGGGATCCATGAAGGTAGCAAGAAGACTTCCTGATGCGCATACGACGTGGTATAATCTGAAGTTCTTGCATTCCAACAATAATTGGAGGGACAAAAGGAGCAGAAAAAAACGTATTAATTATTGACTTTTTGGGTTTTGAACATTCCCCAACAATTAATTGTATTTATTAAGTTTTAATAGATAACAAACTTAGGAGTGATACCGACATATCTTTGGATTCAAGTTTTTCTATGGATCAGAGCTCCACCAGATTTTTCAAGAAGGATCGAAGTAAAGTGGGTTCAGTTTTTATCTCTATTAACTATAATCCTATACAACATAATAAATAAATAAAATATTAAATTATTGGTGGAACTCGCTCCCCAATATATATCTTCTAACACTTAAATCAATAATATTTCAATCGGGGTGAGAAAGATAGAAAATACGATGAATGCTAATGCACAAGATAGGAGATTGAGTATAGAAGTGGAGGGCTTGGCTACGATGGTGGTGTTCGGCGGTGACTAGCTTTATGTGAGGGTACACTCAAGGGATGAATGGCGTGAGAGAAAAAAAAGAGTGAAACAAACTTTTCATTCCGAATTACAACACCATTTCGACCCCTTTTTAATTTACGAAAGTAGTAAAAATATAAATATTCAATACATGTAAAGAATATTAAATTTAAATAATATAAGTAATAACAAGTATAAAAAGTAACGCAATAAGTAATAAAGACATTTGTTTTATGACAAAGGACAAACTCAATAACCACAGTTATTGAGAAAAACCCTTCGAATTTCAACAGTCATGGAACATATCCACTATGAAAATTAATTTACAGACCGGATGATATAGACGCACC
>JAOVVI020012201.1:0-12327 GCA_028571085.2 Nepenthes alata | reverse complement strand
GAAATTCAGTCTCACCGAAAATACTCCGATAGTTAAGTCAGTAATTAACATTCTGAAATTAGAAAGTGGATGCAAGAGATGTAGAAATAGATGTAAGGAGTGTGTTTATAAGTGACAGTACACTCGTATGATGAGTGGCTTTTATAATTGCTCGTGAAGAGTAGTTTCTCTTAGTACTGAATTTATGAAAAATTAGTAGCAAAGAGGGAGTGAGCGTAGGATGCTCAAGAGAGTAGAAGAGCTTCTGAGAGTTTTGTAATAGCATGAGGGCTTTTGTGTGCAAGAGAAGACATCAGCACCCATGGCTTTTCATAGCCATGGCTACGGAATGCCATACTTATGCAGAGGGACTTGATACCCGCGCTCTATTGGGGATCGTTGTCTTTCTTGTATAAGCGTGAGCGTCTTTCTGACTGTAACGGTCAAAGAGGTTGATCTCATTCCTCTACATTTTATAACCGCTAGAGTTTTCAGTAGACCGTGTGTAAATTCTGGCACCTTCTTCCCGGGATATGCTTTGATTCTAGAGATGACTATTACAGTGAAGATTGCCTTCGTTAGAGATGCAAAAAATTATGCCAAATGACCGTTATGACTTGAGGATGGACACATGGACCTATCTAGGCTCGGGTCGCGTGCGTCCTAGGCGTCAACTGGTCTATTGGCCGCTTTTTCGGTTCACAAAAGCATTAACTTTTCTGGGCTCAAATGGATTGTTCTGATCTTGGGCCTCTATTGGCTCACTTGTCTTTCGTCCGATCAATGGCAGTGTTGACCGTTTAGGTAAAAATTGGCTGCTACATATTTGGATGGCTTCCTCCTTTATGGGCCAGCCCGTTACTATAGTCCCCATCAATAATTAATGATATATGATTATTATATAATAGCTTACTGTATATTTGAGTAATAGCAAATTAGATTTTAAAAATTAAGATTTACAAAAATAATTATTGATTTAAAAATTTTTGAATGTCTACACACTATTTTAGTGATTTTTAAATAATTAATTCTATTATTAATAAATTTAAAATATCTAATAATATTTTTTATTACTTTTGATAATATTTTAAATAATAATTATGTTATTTTTATTTAAATTTCAATTTTTTTTATTTTTGAAAAGTGAATTGTTCTATATAAGATGTACATACCATATTATTAACATTTGAAATAAGGATATTTTACAATTATTCCTCTTTATGAAAAGAAAATAAAAAAATTATTCTATTTATTAGAGAATCTCCTTTTAGGGAGTATTAGTGCAACTTCCCACGTTCTTATTTCCATCATTAGCCATTATTATCATTATTAAATGTGATAAATACGCATAAACATACATATAAATATACACAGGACTCATACATTTGTCATACTATCAGTGATTCCAATATCGTATTATATGAATACGATGTCGGGTCATATTAAGGAAAGCTACTTACTAAAAATCAAAATCCATCTCACAATAACTTGCTGAAACATACATAATACCCACTATAATCCGCAAAAGCAATTTTAAACTAACATTACCAAAATATAACACATCATGTCATACTTTTAAAGTTTTACAATGTTATTATATACATATTTTAAATTTAGTTAAACTAAGTACACTAAAATTCTAAGTATTTCGAATACATCCTGTAAATGTAAAGTATAATTAAAACTTTCATCTTTACTCCTATTCGTCAGGTAACAACTCCTGCCAGACATCTGAAGAGTAGTACAATAATAAGAGAGTGAGCTAAATATACAGTAAGACATAATATATACAACGATATGCACATTTATATCATAATATATCATTGGAAGGAATATGAATCATAATGCATACATAAGTAGAAAATATGAACAAAAAATATTTACCTGATACGTTCAATTTTCTTTATTTTGTCATCTTACTATCTTACAGTCAAAACTTACTTAATTTGAGGGATCAGAGCTAGTAGGCATTATCAATTAATGGAGCGGGCAATCGAAGAAAGGATTATATTCAATCCACAAAATCTAAGGACTTCCCTCCTTTTACACCCCAAGGTGGTTGGTACATACCTTTATACTCGGTAGACGGGACCAAAAGTCATTTTCTTTTCCTCGCGGTGTTAGGGGTAATTCCTTAATTACCACTACAAAATCTTAAGGTATATTAAGGAATATTGCCTTTTGAATAAATCATTAGTCTAGTTTCTTAATTCATTTTAAAATTTATTCTTAGCACTTATTAATTTTTTCAACTCAAGAGAAAATAATCATATTTCTTAATAATGTGTAAGGCTTCCCCTCATACTTTCATGAATATGGAAGCTGAAATTCAGCATCCAAATATTAGAGATGCAGCAATTAGTAGTGAAAAGGCACGGTCTTACAATTTTTATATATGTTGAAATGATAATTTGGTAATATAGTAATTCGGCTAATAGGGAGAAAATTCATAACCAATAATCGTGGTGTATCAACTGGTTCAGCAAGCCTCAATACCGATTTTTACATGCTGAAAATTCAAAACCAACACATGATGCATAGTGGTTTGGCCGCCGGTTCAGCATCTTTAAGGCTAACTTTTTACATGCTGAAAATTTAGAACCAACACATGATGCACAGCCGGTTCGGCGTCGGTTCAGCAGCAAGTTCAAGCTAAATTTCTATAGGCTGAAAATTCAATATCAACACATGATACTCTAGCCGATTTGGTAGCCTCAAAACTAATTTTACATATACTAAAAAATCAGAACCAGCACATGGTAAAAAATTAGCCAATTCGGCAACCGGTTCAGCCACTAGTTCAACAGCTGGTTCAGTCGCCAGTTCGGCAACTGGTTCAACATGGCTCCAACTAATTTTTACGTGCTGAAAAATCAGATACCTCAGCTAGTTCAGTAGGTCCCAAATACTAGCTTTTATATGCTAAAAATTCAGATCGAATTCAGTAGCCTCCAAAACTAATTTTTACCTATTCTAAAATGATGATACAGCAGTAGCAGTATGATAGGGTAAGAAAATTAAGTATTAGATCAGCAATACTTGAAGAAATCAATAAGGATTAGCAACAAGTGAAGAAAGAGCTTGCGTTGTACTTTTCCGAAATTCGACTGTTGTAAATGGTGGAGAACTGAATTTCTTCACTTCCCTTTTGCCTTTCGATTCTCTCCTCTCTACTCCCTTTCGTTTTTCCTTCCTTCTATTCTCACGTGGCCTTAATATAATTTGAAGGATGAGTTGTTGAATCATCCTTTGTTGGATGAGCTGCCACCAGCTTTTCCTAAAGTTTTTCCAAAATCAGATTAGCATCCTGAGTTGAGGCTCCAAATTTTCCTGAATCATTCCTTAATTTTTGCTAAATTGGTTCTTTGTGGTGCTGCCCTATATTGTTGTTTGATTGGCCATGAATTTAAATGATTCCTGCTGCTTGTTTCTGCTGCAACCCTAAATTTTTGTTGCTGCCTGAGCTGCTACTCTCCTGAACTACTAATGCAGGTTGCTGTCGTGTTGATTGCTGCTGTGTGCTTACCATGCTGCTTTCTTGAACTGCTGTTCACGAATTTTAATTATAAGGCATGCTGATTCCTTAACTCTTTTTTAATTTTGCTGAAGTATGTTGCTGTTTCTACTTGCCGTGCTGCTGGCCATGCTGCTCTCTTTGCCAATTGAAATTAAATCAGCTATTAACTGGTTCCATTGATTAAATTTGCGCTGTTGCGTCCTGGGGTGAGCCTCCGGCTTTTCAGTGTTTAACATAATTAATATAATTATGGAACTTAATTCTTACAATCTAACCCCCTTTAAAAAATTTCATCCTCAAAATTTAGAGGAATTTATGTACCTTAAGGAAACAGGTGAGGATACTTGTTTCAGATTTCATCCTTTCGCTCTCATGTCGCCTCCTCGTGGGAGTGGCTCCTCCATAGAACCTTGACTAGCAGGATGGTCTTTGCGCAAATTACCTGATCCATTTGTCTCAAAAATTTACACCGATTTTTTCACATACGATAAATCTTCACTGATAGTCAAGGGTTCATAATCAATGATAAGTATCGGGTCATGTACATACTTTCAAAATATCAATACATGGAATACATTATGTACTTCTGCTAAGCTTGGTAGCAATGTTAACCGATATGCCACTTCTTCGTCTTTTTTCAGAATATCAAAGGAACCAATATACCTTAGTTTTAGTTTTTCTCTTATCCCGAATCTAGATGTTCCTTTTGATGGTGATATTTTTAGAAAGACATAATTGCAAATTTTAAATTTTAGATTTGATCTCCTCTAGTCGGCGTAGCTTTTCTGTCAATTTTGAACCACTTTTAATTTCTTGTGGATTAGCTTAATTTTCTCAGAGATTTTCTGAATAATTTTTTATCCTAATAGCCGTCTATTACTGGTTTCCTACCAATAAATTGGATATTGATATTTTCTTCCGTATAGAGCTTCAAATGATTACATTCCAATGCTCATTGGGTAACTGTTATTGTAGGTAAACTCCGCCAAAACTAAGTGATTGTCCTAATTACCTTTTATCTCCAACATCGAAGCCCTTACCATATTTTTCAAAATCTGAATGGTGCGTTCCAGTTGGCCATCTATTTGCGGATGGTATGCAGTGCTAAATTTTAATTCTATTCCCAATTCATAGTGTAGACTTTCCTAAAATTCGAAAACAAACTATGGGTCTCAATCTGATATAGTGGACGTAGGTACACCATATAACCTAACGATTTCATCAATATAAATCCGAGCTAACCGATTCCTTGGATATGTTGTCCGGATAGTTAGGAAGTGTGCCGATTTTGTGAGCCAATTTATAATCACCCAAATAGTATCATGATTCTTTGATATTCTCTATAGTCCCATCACGAAATTCATCGTTATGTCTTTCCATTTCTAGCTTGAAATAGGCAACGGTTGTAAGAAATTGGATGCTTTTTTCACTCGTCTTTTAGCTGCTGGGAAACTAAACATCTTCCTACATGGGTTACTATTTCTTTCTTCATGTTTTTCTACCAAAATATTTCTTCATATCTTGGTATATCTTGTTGATCCCCGGATGAATGGTATATTTGAATTGATGAGCCTCTTTCATAATTTTCTCCTTCAATTCCTCATTATCTGGTACGCATAGTCTATCCCGAAATCTCAAGGCCCTGTCGGCACGAATATTAAAATCAGCCTAGAAATCTGGAGTCAAGTCTCCTGTGATATTCACAAGAAATGGATCGTTCATCTGGCCATCCTTTATTTTCTTTAGTATCTCCGGTAGGACTTGAATATATGATAAAATCATCCGGTTGCCTTGAGCGTACCTCTAAATATTGCATTGCTTCATGCTTTCGACCATCTCCATTTCTTTAATCTCCAATCTTGCTGTAAAATATGTCTGACGACTCAAAGTATGAGCCATTACATTGGCTTTTCCCAATGGAACTTGAATTTACAGTTGTAATCCTTTAGAAAATCTATTCATCATCTGTGCCTCATGTTCAGATCTTTTTGCGAGAATAAGTATTTCAAACTCTTATAATTGGAATACACTAAGAATTTATCACCATATAAATAGTGTCACCAAATGTTAACATACAGGTCAACGCCTCACATAAAATTTAATCTGAGGTCTTAACTAGGGATCAGTAACTAAAATATAACTATAACTAATCTAAACCAATCCTAAGCTTCCACATTATGAGCGATCAACCTAAGGCATCTCCTTAATTTTCTATGATACCACTTGTAACGTCCCACGTTCACATTTCCGTCATCAGCCATTATTATTATTATAAAATATGATAAATACACATAAACATACACATAAATATACACAGAACCCATACAATTGTCATACCATCTGTGGTACCGACATTGTACTATAGGAATACGATATCGAGTCTTGTTAAGAAAATATACCTGCTAAAAATCAAAATCTATCTCATATTAACTTGCGGAAGCATACATAATACCAATCATAATCTGCGGAAGCAATTTTAAACCAACATTGCCAAAATATAACACATCATGTCATACTTTTAAAGTTTTACAATGTTATTATACACATAAAATTCAGTTAAAATAAGTACATCAAAATTCTAAGCATTTCAAATACATCCTCTAAATGTAAAGTATAACTAAGACTTTCATCTTCACTCCTATTCGTCGGGCATTAGTTTCTATGAGACATCTGAATGATAGTAAAATAGTAAAAGAGTAAACAAAATATTCAACAAGACAATATATATATGGACATGCACAATTATACTAAAACATATCATCGGAAGGAATATGAGTCATAATGTATACTTATGTATAAAATATGAACGGAAAATATTTTTCTAATGTATTCAATTTTCTTTATATTGTTCTCTTGCTGTCTTACAGTTAGAACTTACTTAACTTAAGGGGCGAGAGCCAGTAAACCTTGCCAGCTAACGGAGTAGACAATCGAAGAAAGGATTGTATTCAATTTACACAATCTAAGGCCTTCCTTCTTTTTAAACCCCGAGGTGGGTGGCACATACCTTTATACCCAATAGACAGGGCCAAAAGCTGATTTCTTTCCCTCGTAGTGGTAGGGGTAATTTCTCAATTACCACTATAATATCTTAAAACATATCAGAAAATCTTACCATATGAATAAATTCTTAATCTAGTTTCTTAATTCTTTTTAAAATTCTTTATTAAAACTCTACATTTATTCCTGGTACTTCTCCTTAATTTTTTTAACTCTGGGAGAAAATAATCATACTTCTTAATATTGTGTAGGGCTTCTATTTATATTTTCATGAATATAGAAGATGAAATTCAGCAACCAAATATTAGAGATGCAACAATTAATAGTGAAACGGTAAGGTCTTGCAATTTTTATATATGCTGAAATGATGATTTGGTAATATAGTAATTCGGCCAACATGAAGAAAATTCAGAACTGATAATCATGGTGCATCAACCGGTTTAGCAAGTCTCAATATCAATAAATGCTGAAAAATCAGAACTGTAACATGATGCATTGCTGGTTCGGCCGCCAGTTCAGTAGCCAATTTAGCATCTTCAAGACTAACTTTTTATATGCTGAAATTCAGAATCGGCACATGATGCATAGCCAGATTGGCTGTCGGTTTAGCCAGTTCAAGTTAAATTTCTACAGGCTAAAAATTTAGCATCATCACATGATACTCCAGCCGGTTTGGTAGCCTCAAAATTAATTTTGCGTATACTGAAAAATCAGAATCAGCACATAGTGAAATTAGTTAGTTTAGTAGCCTGTTTAGCTGCCGGTTCAGCCACCAGTCCAGTAGCCACTTCAGCAAGGCTCTAACTAATTTCTACATGCTAAAAAATCAAATACCTTAGTCGGTTCAGTAGCCCTAAAGTATTAACTTTTATATGCTGAAAATTCAAATGCACTAGCTGGATTCAACAGCCTCTAAAACTAATGTTTTCCTATTCTAAAATGATAATATAGCAGCAGTATGATAGAGTAAGAAAATTAAGTATTAAATCAACAACACTTGAAGAAATAAGTAAGGATTGGCAACAAGTGAAAGAAGAGCTTGCGGTGTACTTGCCCAAAATTCAGTTGTTGCAAAACGTGGAGTACTAAATTTCTTCACTTCCCTTTTGCTTTTCCTTTCTCCTTTCTATTCTCACGTGGCCTCAATATAATTTGAAGGTTGAGTTGTTGAATCATCATTTGTTGGATGAGCTGTTGCCAACTGTTCTTGAATTTTTTCCAAAATCAGATTAGTGTCCTGAGTTGTGGCTCCAAATTTTTGCTAAATCACTCCTTAATTTTTGCTGAATTGGTTCTTTGTAGTGTTACCCTGTGTTGCTGTTTGATTAGCCATAAATTTTGCTAATTCCTGCTACTTGTTTATGCTGCTCCCTGAATTTTTGCTGCTGCCAGAGCTGCTGCTCTCCTAAACTGCTGATGCATGCTGCTGCCATGTTGATTGCTATTGTGTGCTTGCCATGCTACTCTCGTGAACTGTTGTCCACCAATTTTAATTATAAGGCATGCTGAATCCTTAATTCTCTTTTAATTTTGTTGAAGTATGCTACCATTTTTTATTGCCGCACTACTGCCAGTGCTGCTCTCTTTGCTAGCCAAATTAAATCTGCTGTTAGTTGGTTCCACCGATTAAATTTTTTCCGTTGCCACATCCCGGGGTGAGCCTCTGTGTGACGTCCCGTATTTTCAACCGAAAATCCGACAAAATTTCGGCTGTATTATGGACGTCGGTCGAATATAAAACTTATAAATATTCTGCACAACAATTACAAACCACGAAAACATCCCAACAAGGGCCCCAAAAGAAACCACTAAATCTACTACAACACATCCATCAACACACACAGGATCCAAACATCACAAAATTTCACGTGGCACCAACATCGTAACTCCGGTACAACGTTGGCTCAGACTAGATGTCACTAGGTATTTAAAACAAACCATGAGTACTTGCGGAAGCAAAATACATTCATTGATGTAGCGGAAACTATATTATGGACATTTCCTTATCATCAACATCATCATAAGCAAACATTTGCAAGCAAAATTCATCAAAAATACAAAATATTCTAATAGAAATCCCAAGGATGCATAACTAAGTCCATAAGGTTAACTTCATCACCTTCGAGTCTAGCCGGATAAAATCTTCTACTCTGCCTCAACGGAAATAGCTCATACTCATCTGGAGGTAGAAAAATAGTAATAGTGAGTTAAAAGCTCAATAAGGCATATAAAAATATTGAGGAACGTGCATATTCATATTCAAACACAACGATATATCGAAAGACATACATAATTTCATGTTCAAAACATAATAATGTATAGACGAAGGACAGAGATGCATATGAGACTAAAATTCATGATTCGTTCCATATTTTTTTGGTGTTTCCTTATCATATTTTTAATTATCAATTCATTATTGAAACTTGTTTCATTGATAGATCGGAGCCAATAGGTATTACTGACTAAAGGAGCAGTCAGTCGTTACATGGATTGTGTGCACCTACACAATCAAAAGTTCGTCTCCTCCTATTCTCGACTTGGAGGTGGGCCGTCTACATATCAACCCTATAGACGGGGCAATAATCCATTGCGGTAAACGGCATTTATACAGACAACGACATTTCACTATAATATACTAAAGCATGCAAAAGAATATCACCCGCTAAACGCGGTTAGGATACACTGTTAGAGTAATACTTGAGTTTCCACCGTGATATTATGGCATGTCAAAATTTATTATCCCTAATTCTCAATCCAAATTTCTTATTTCTTTAGAGAATTCTGCTCTTAAATATATAATTCCTTCGTTCCCACTCTACCGGAGAACATTTCGTATTTGTATTCATATTCGTAATTCCTTCGTTCCTGCTCTATTGAAGAACGTTCGTAATTTCATCAATTCTTTGTTTCGAAGAATAGTTTATAAGTCCTTCACTTAATTACAGAATTTCCTTATTCACCAGATTTTCTTTCCATAAGCACATTTGGATACAAATTTTCATATCTTTTCTTAAGCTTAAGTTCTCATGTGTTCTTGATTGCATGCATGATTTCATTTGAAGCTTAAAGGATTTAGGATTTTCCTTTTACATTAAACCAAGAGAATCTTAAGCGTTCGATTGATAATTCTTGACCGATGGTTCACATCACAATTCTTGGAACATTTCAGATTAATATATTCGTGATTCGTGCATAAATTGTCATGAAATTTGGAACATGTAGGAAATTCTTACCATGATTAGCCAAACATACCTTTAGAGCTTTCAAATAATAAATTTCTTTATAATTGCATACAACATAATTTTCGGAGCATATACAAGATGATATAATTAGCGTACGTACGGTTAAATATCATTGCTTATGTCCAACTATATTTCTGGGATACGTAAAAATTATCATATATAATTCCTTTGGCATAAATACCAAACATATAGGGTGCCTGCGTCCATAAAACAAGAAATTCAAATTTTCAAGCCAAATCAAGTATAAATTACGGTTAATTGGGGTAAAATCCGAAGAGGTGTGGGTTTGGGTTCCGGTGAACACAAAACCATATAAAATTACCAATTCTGACACCCAATTAATAAATTAACATATTCAACATGCGGGTAACCATGTTCTAAAGTTAATTTATGCATAAATTCTAATTAAATCGATGGACTCCCCCGGGCACGGGTTTAGGGTTTTATGTCCGAAAACGTGCCAAAATTACTAAATCGAGCATGAATTTTACATAGTTGCATACTCAAGATATGGGTAACAATTACTTAAGGCCAATTCATTAATAATTTTCAAAATAACGTGTGAATTTCGTCCGGGCGCGGGTGAGGATTACCGGGTGCAAAAATTCACTTAAATCTCCCAAATTGGATACGAATTCAAAATATTTTCATATTAGGATCATAGATAATAATACTCTAAAACAAATTTAAGCAAAAACCCCCCAAAATCAGAGGCCAAAACCACCCGGGCGCAGGTGAACAGTACCGGCCTGGAATAGACGTGCATAAAAACAAAAAAGGAGAATATGGATACAGTTGTCTTGATCCGATTTACAACTTTTTCAACTAATCGGATTCGGGAACCTCCGTTTCCTCCTCTTCTCCTTCGCGTGATTCTCTCTCCATGTGCAGCCGCCGCACCGCCTTCGGTACTGTCACGATACCTGTGAGCTGCCGCTGCTCCCGCCATCGGGCACGGTCGCCGCCACTCGCAGCGAAGCCCTCCTCTCTCGGCCGCAAAACCCTTCTTCCCCGAGCCCCCTGCTTTCTCCTCTCATTTTATCTCTCTTGTTCTATATTATTATTATTATTATTATTATTATTATTATTATTATTATTATTATTTAAATTTCGTTATTCTACAACCCAAATAAATTTTCGGGTAACCAAACGGACACACCTCGGCCCAACAAATTCGAATATCCTACAAAATTTATAATATTTAATTAATTTTTATCATATTTAAATTACCAAAATAATAAATAATCTCAATTATATCGGATAAAAATTTAAAATGTTACACTATAATTTTTAGATTTTAACATAATTAGTATAATTATGAAATTTAATTTTTACAATTAGTTCAAAAAAACATGTCAACAAAATAAATTGAGTTTGAAAAAGATAAAGATCGACTGCCTAACACGATGAAACTAGACGCATTAGATGATAGAAACTGTATTTTTAACCATCTTATAGAACAAAAATACTCTAATAGCCAAACTAATTATGCATACTGATTGAATATAGTTGAAATAATTAAATATTTTATTTTACTACTAATGAATTTATAGAAACCCAATACACTATCTAGAATATAAGCTTGAGCAGTTGTCATTTACTAACATCATTGAGCATTTTTCGAACGATTATGATTTTCATCAAATAATACAGGTCCTGAAAGTAAATATATTATATAAAATTTAAATAAATAATTTTTAAGTAAATATTTAAATCATTAAAAATAGTATATTCATGAATATTATATTTAACTATATTTTTTTAAAAAAATAAAATATTGGAGAAATCTTTCGATCCTAGCCTGCCTTGTTATAATTATGGACCCTCCCGTGAATTTACATTGGATGTATACCTATTTTGAAAAATTCTATATCAATATGAGGACAACTAATAATACAAAAATGAATGTTATTGTCTACCATAATCTGCATATAATATACAACTTATATGTATTACAATCAATACTGGAACCTCCGCTCTAGTAGAATAAGCAAATAGCAACAGTAGAGGTGACAGACGAAATTTACTTTCTTTGTTACAAACTCATCGTGAAACACACGTGCTTAGTGAAAATACAACATCGATTAAATTTTTTTAATACTTACAGACAAATCTTATTTTTAATATGATAAGTAGCTGATCAGACTTACATTTTTAAGTTGGTGGATAGCAAATAAGCACACATTTCTTTGCTTGCATCAATAACACAAAATCTTTTAATCCAACCAGAAAGTACAATATTATCAAATTTAGCCCAACACAAAGGGTCAATTAGTTGATAAAAAATGCAGAATAATAGTTCAAACTATAGTAAATAGTGATACTACCCGAGCTATGCCCAATATTAACTATAATGAATAGTATTTGAACGTGTATAACACAATCCAACACCTTAGACATGTCAGGCCGCACGTTAGCCAGCATAGCTTGAAATTTTATTTTTTATATGAAATGGTCTTATGACCGTTGAAGTTCAATGGTTACATAACCATTGAACAGTAAGGGGGCAGCTAAGGGGAGGGGAAGCCAAGGAGAAGAGGGGCAAAGGTGCCTCCCTTTGATTAAAAAAAATTAAATAAGAAAACTATG
>JAOVVI020012200.1:0-12327 GCA_028571085.2 Nepenthes alata | reverse complement strand
TATACAATTATATTCTGGATATTATATTTTATTCTTTATATATAATAATATAATTATATATATATATAAATATATACATATATATATAATATATATATACAGTTTAAATGTATAAAACATATTTAATTGCCCAAATGCACAACAAGGGCGCGCGGCAGTGCAGTGGCCGAAACCTTCCTTCTTCCCACCGCGACCCTCGTTCGATTCCCAGCCGCAGCGTTCGTTTTGATTTCCCGTAGTGCTACAGTAATGGGCTAGAAAGCTTCTGAGCCGCGCTCGAAACGGATTTGGGCCGCGAACATAATTAGCCCGTAAAACCGATATATTATTATTATTTTTTATTAAAAACACTGTAGCAGAACGACGTCGTTTAAAATCGAATACGTTCCCACGAAACGACATCGTTGAGGATACTCAAAACCGAAGCCAAAACAACGACGTTTATAACTGTAGAAACAGTAAACGACGGCGTTCAAGTCGTCTTCTTCCTTCGTCGATTTCGCTCGAACCTGACAACGACAGATTCGACCCGAATAACAAACCCAATTGAAATAGCACCATATGAACACCATAAATGATGAAAAATATATGAAAATTTCAAAATTTTAATTTCCCATCGATTTCCAGTGCTCATTTGAACCGAATCTTAAAAAAAACGAAGACTTTAAATTTTTCAAGTTTCGGAAAAAACCAAAAATTTACAGAATGGTAAAGGCAGAGGCGATGCCTCTCTCTGATACCAAATGTTAGCAAATAATGTGGCTTAAACAACCACTAAAGCGGAATAATAAATCGAGTTTATACTTCCTGCCATTTACATGCTCTGTTTTCGGGACGTGAGATCCGGACCGGCTTCGAGCTTCTGGGCACTCCTTACTCCTTTAGATGGTGTAATGCTTGAGTTGGGTGCCATGGATAAAGCCAGAACGCTCAATTTATAGACAAAACCATCAATTGCCACAAAGCCGCATTACGTACTCAAACCGATTGAGAATTGATTTGTCAATGAATGAAAGAGTTATCAATACTAAATTGACCACTAATACTTCAGCAATTGGTTGAGTTAAACAGTGGATGGAGTTAAGCGCATCGAGGAAGACGAAAAGGAACGAAACTGCTGTCGGCTCCAATCCAGCTTCGAAAAGGCTTGATGAAGCCGACTCTCGGCTCGGCTCGGCGACTCGACGGCTCAGTGGCTCAGTGCTGAAGCCTATATATTGGCATCAGAGATGTTAGCTTGCGGACATGCAACGGGACAAAACTCGTGTTGAAGGGCATACGACATGCTCCGAATTTGTGGTTAAATGTAATTTTAATCAGGAAACTTGATGAAGAGGGCTTCTGCATGGCATTTGAAAAATGCTAATGGAAACTCACCAAAAGTGTCCTGATTATGAAAAGAGGAAGTAAGCAATCAAACCAGTATTTGATGAAGGTTTCGGTTGTTAATGATAATGCCAATGTGACAAACAGGAGTATTGGTCAAGGTGGCGGGAAGAGGAGGCTAAGGAGGGGTACAAGGGGGAGTGATTCTACTGCAAATGAGAAGTCGAACGGGAGTGGGAATATTCCAGGTTCAGTGGAGCAGAATAGGGTATCATTCAAGCTAACACCGAGATCTCATTGGAGGGGAGGTTGCTGAAGGGAAAGTGATGACGGTTACCAATAACGGTGAAGGGTCCCCCACAATGGCAAGTGATAACGATCATTCAAGCTACAAAAAATACTGAATGGTTATGCGATATTCATGCGACGGTTGTTTGAGGATCATTCGAAGGTCAGTAGAGTTGCGCACAATAAGCGTTTATTGTACGCATGAGCGCCAATTCCAGAATGGGGCCACTCGAGACTCGCTCGAGGGGCACTCTTATGTCGATTCCAGTGGTGCTTGCGCGTGACATGTGCCTAATGGTTGTTCGAGTGTCGCTTTTGATATAAAGTCGGGCTTGACGTGATTTTAGGGTATCCGAAATCATTTTCTTACGCAATGAGCACTACACAAAGAGAGAAGAGAAAAACAGAGAAGAGGAAGAGGTTTGACATCCGATTGAGATCTAATTTGAGTTTTGTTCTTCGTCAAGATTGGGTATATTGTTCTAGAGTAGTTTTTTAGGATGTATTTTATTTGGTTACTCTTATTTCTCATTATACTTTCTTTTGTGAGTTGTTGAGTTTTGTTGAAGAGGTTATAATCAAGCATTCTTCACTCGAGACTATAATAAATGGATTTCGGATGAGTTATTTGTAACTGATAGTATTATTATAGTGGATTTGTTTGGAGTTTGTCCCGTGATTTTTTTCTTACTTGAAAGGGTTTTCCATATTAAAAATATTGTGCATTATTATATTTTTTGTGCTCACAAGTTTGGTAGTTGACGTTTGACAGAGGATTTGGGTTTTGTTCTGCTATGCTAGGTTATATGTGTTCTTATTGAATCCCAACAGGCACTTCGCTAACTATATGGGCTAGAATTAAAGTTGTGAAAACCCTGCCTCAAGTAATGTCAACCCCATTACTCAAACCATGCTTCAAGTCAAATGGGCATTAGTAGGCATGCTAGAATATAGAATAATTTTTGAATTTTCACCTAACTTCTCAAGCTTTTGGGAGGAGTTTGTTTCTTGATTATATTGTATCAACAACAAGAAATCCTAATGTCCCACCAATGAGGTTGGCTATTTGAGCCCGCTTTCGCTATTTTACACAATTTAGTGCAATATTGTTTGAGAGTAGAAGCCATTTTAAAACATTATTATCTCTTCACTTCAATTTTTTCTATGTCTATCTGTTTGTTTCTTTTTTTAGTAACAAATAACTCATATTTTCTTACATCTGCTTTGTTTAAATTATATACTTGACAACACCAATTATTTTCCAAATAAAGATCCAGAAAAATAAATATTAGCAGAACTGTTCAGAAGTCATGTTGAGCTGTATTCTTGAGTGTTCAACATCCACACTTTTAAAATCACTTAATTTTAAACAGATTTACCCAAATAAAAGTTGCATTATAAAGACTTCCAACCAAAACCAGCCAAATAAAACTTGCAGCAAGCTTAGCACAATTTAACCTAAGAGAACTACCAAGTAATTTATATCTGGCAAAACCTACATTCTCAAACCCGCAATTGCAGTAGACAACTGAAACTGGAGAGTGACAAACTAATTTCATCCAGAAAGAACAAACGGTTACAAGTACCAGCAAAAAATAAAGCTTAAAAGCAGTACATATGAGCCAATTTCTAAACAAAACACAATAACCATTTCCCAAAATTCATAACCCAGTTCAAGAACCCATAAAATCGAGCTAATTACTGCTAATGCCGATCAATTTCTAAATCTCAGTAACACGAATTTATTTCAAATGTCATGATAAAATGAGCTAAACGAAGCAAACAATCAAAAAAAAAAAAAAAAAAAGAGAGAAGAATACTTACAAACCAAGATGATCAATAAAATAAGGAGGAAAAAATTGAGCTCATTGGAGAAGCTATGATCTCCCATTCCTGCAGTTCCACCACTCCCAACAGCTAGAAGAGAGAGAAAGAAGAGAGGAAATGGGAGCCGGGGAAGAGCTAACCAAGCGCGGATTTCAGAGGAATCATGAAATGGGAATTTGGGGGGAGAGAGAAGCAATGAATAAGGTTGGGTTTTCGGGAGTGATGTGGGGACAACGTTCCAGCAAATTAGCTGTCTCTTTGTTGGAGAAAGAGAGTAACGCCCTCCCACTCTCACTGAATGTAGAGAGAGACAGAGAGAGATAATAATGGCAGAAGCTCAGATACAACGGCCCTGTTTCATTAATGGCATTAAATTTGCCTTTTCCCTCTCTATATGCTCATTTCATTGCACTCTAGGCCTACTAGTACAAACCCAACGGCTTCAATATTATTTCTTATTATTTTCTTATGAAAATAAAATAAAAAATATATTTATTTACAAATAAATCCACTGCAAAAATTATTTCATGTAAATTAAAATTTTTTTTTCCATTTTAAAAAATAAAAATTAGACTAGGATTGAATTAAATTATAAAATACGACAATCGAATCGTTTAATTTCAATTCAAAGTGTTGCAATCCTTTCAGATTTTAATTTAAATTTTATTTGATATTTAAATTATTAAAATAAAATATTCAAAATATTGATAATACAGCTATTTGAACATGTTAAGTTATGGGTCACTCACGTAAGAAGCCCATAGCGTATTTTTATTATTAATATTGCCGTCGAAGGGGAAAAAAATCAAATTACAACATTGAAAGCTATTTTTTAAAATCATTTCTTTAGTGTTTGTTGGTGTTTTAGCTAGGGTTTAAGGGCTCTTCTAATGTTTGAGCTAACATTCAAATACCAATTACACTATAAAACAAAAAAATTTTGTCAGATAGAATGTCATTTTAAAAACAAGGGGAGTCGATTAGAGGAGAAAATATAGAAAAAAGAGTGAGGAAAATTTTTTTTCATCAGTTTGAAGTATGATTTATGTTTCATTCTTCGTTGATTTTAAATATATTATTTTAAATTTTATTTATAACATATTACTGGTTATTTTGTCTTAATTATTTTCTTATTGTTCATAATTACATTTATTGTATTGTATAATTGAAGTGTTTTGGTTAGTGATAATCAAGTCTCATACTTATAGTACTTTTTGAGCAAGATAAATTGGAGGGAGTGACCGGTTAGTTTGTATTGATTATTCTCTTATTGTTCATAGTTAGGATTTGTATAATTGTAAGGTATGAATTCAAAAAAAATTTAATGATAATTAATTTAATTAAACTCATAAATTTTTAAGATCAATTAAAATTTTAGATTAAAAATTAAATTTTAAATTGGAATAAGTTAGACTGAGTAATACATAATTTACACTTAATTGACACTCATGCATTTTTAAAATTGTAAAAATATGATTGATGGATTCCTCAAGAACACTCATATATATTTTAGGTAGAATATCCATGTCTGATGTGTATCCCATCACACGTTTATATGTTTTGGATAGAATGCTGGTATCGATACACGCCTGGAAACGCTCGTGCATGATAAAAATTATGCTTTAATACGTGATTTTCATTTGACCGATAAATATGCACTAATTTTTTATAAATAGATATTTTGATTGATTTTGAATAACTTTGATTGGAATTCTAAATTGAGAAAAAAATAGAAGAATGAAGGAGAGAGAAGAAGAAAGCAAATGAAAGAGAATAAGGAATTAAAGGCGAAATCAAACATCTTTTGCTAGAAATCAAGTGAAAGTAAGGTGGCGTTTGGTTCACTGGAATAAAAATTTTATTTTGAGTTAATTCTTTCAGAAATAATAATTTCCTTTTTTGGTTTACAAATTAGTCGGGAATAAATATTTTTAAAAAATATTTATTCCCACATTTGTGAAAATAACTATTTTCACATCTATGAAAATAGCTATTTCTTCATATTATTATTATTATTATTATTATTTGTAATAATTATTATTATTTATAATAATAATAATTATTATGTTTTGATAGGCACGCCAGTAATGGACGGACCTAAGAAGGAGGAACAACCCAAATCCACAACGGTCCATTTGCGCCTAGATGGTCAATGCCCGTCGTTGATCGGACGAAAAGCTAAGTGAACCAAAAGAAGCCCAAGAGCAGGACGAACGACTTACTCTCGAGACGGTCAACGCTTCCATTGACCAGCAGCAGGTCCAACTGACTGTTTGAAAACCAGACTTAAAGTGGGCCAAGCCTAATTTGGCCCACGCGATCGTCCGCGTAGATTCGAGGCAATCTCAATTGTAACGGTAATCAGTAGATTCGAGGCGCATCCCTGAAGGAAAACACCAGCATCCTCATGTTATCTGCAGTAAACCTTAACGGTTGTAAAACAAAGAAGGAAAGCAATCCAGACAACGATCGTTATTGCCATAAAAGCTCCACGCCAGAAAAGACAACAGAGCGCAAGAATCAAGCCTTTCTACACAAGGAAGGTCGCCCAGTATAGTGACTACAAAAGACCATAGAGTCTCACTCCAAGGCACGCTCTAGTTTTCCCACAAAAGCTCTTTGCAGAAAAGCTCACACGCTTTCAGATTACAAATGCTTTCTTTCTCTCTTCGCCACTATGTTTGCAGCGAACACAATGTTTAGAGTCGGTGCTCCTCACGAGCCAACAATGCCTCTCTCAACGAGAGCACTCACTCATCTCAAACACTCTCTACATTTCCTTACATTATTTACTTTCACTTTCAAACGTCGGAGTGTTTACGGTGAGATAACTCGTGGTCACCTGACCTCTTATTTATAATTGTGGTGTGCAGAATCCATACTCAGTGGATGGAGTCAGACTCAAGCGAATAATTTGACCCGAATCTATTCGAAACTTAGATATAAGATGTATCATTGGCACCATCTGTGGCAAGCTTATAAAACAGCCAACCACTTTCCTGTATGATCTCTCTCTTAGCATCACTTCCCATTAGCCAGAATGGTGAATATAATGGCGCAAGCTAGCGACCCGCTAGAGAGGTGACCTCACCCGACCAGGACCACGCTGCTGGTAACTTGGTCAACAGGGTGGTCAATGGTGTGCCAGCACCATTTTTTTAGAATTTGGCGGAGAACATGAGCAGCATGAACAGAATGCTCCAAATACTCTATGCGTGCTTAGAAACCGTGCAGCATGGGGCTCCGCCCTTAGCAGTCCCTGCTATGGCCTCCAGGAGAGGAGGCTAGAAGAATAAGAAGCTGTCCAAGAAGGCTAGGAGGCCAGGCAGCACTTAGGCTCCGGAGGCCTCACACGCTCAGAGCTGTTCAAGGCTCGAAGGACGTTTCAGTAGCAGGACTCCAGAGGAGAGTTCAGAACGGAGGAATCCTCGATATTCTCAGGCGGACGCCTCCCCTCAAACTCAGGAGGGAGCCTCTAAGATCGTTAGATTCGTTGGTGGTAGTAGCCGGTCGACTACTCGCTACGTCAGAGAAAGGACGGGTTGAGAACCTACCTCAACTCCAAAAGAATTGGTGACGCCATCCCTATAGATTCAAGGGTGGAGAAGATCCTGAAACACGTGCTCAAGGATGACACGCCATGAATTTGGACAAATCTCCTTTTACGGTACAGATCTTGAACCGTCCCATACCAGCCAAATTCAAGATGTCAACTCTTGACTCTTACGATGGGAGCACTGATCCTATGTATCACCTCAATTATTTTTACACCCATCTAAGTCTACAAGAGTTGGAGGACGCAGCCATGTGCTACTACTTATGCTGAAGGGAGATGCCCACATTTGGTTCTATCGTCTCCAGTCGGATTCGATCTGGAGCTTCCGATAGCTCTTTGACCTCTTATTGGCGTAATACGACTCCAGCCGCTCAGAAGAGAAGCAGCCTTGACATCTCTCCCATATCAAGCAGAAGTAGGGAGAGAATCCAAAGAAGTTCTTGTACCACTTCGTGACGTAGGTGAGAATAATCCCTAGGCTCACAGAAGAGATGAAACTTGGTAGTTTCGTCTCTACCTTAACACATGGGGACTTCTTTAGACATTTGGTGCATAAGAATTCGTAAACCTTTCGGGAGATGGAATCTATCACCAGAGTCTATGCAGCAGCAGAAGACACCAACGAGGCTAAGCGTCTCAAGCGGACCAAACAGTCTCGCTCTTTCCCAACTGTGGGAAAGAGGAAGCATTATGGTGATAATCACTCCCACCGGAAGCTGCACGGGACCGGAGCATCAAAATGGAGGGATTACGGGCATATCAACCTGACGCCTCTGACTGATACGCGCTTCAATGTCCTCATGCAGATCTGTGTGAAGAAGTTTCTTAAGTGGCCAAAACTACTTAAGAAAGCGGAGGGAGGAATCTAGCAAAGTATAGCGATTTTCATCGATCTCCTGGACACTCCACGGAAGATTACAAGACGCTTCAATGGGAGATCGAGAAACTTATCTCGAGGGGTCATCTCACCAGGTTCGTCAAGAACCGTGGTTAGAGCCTTGGAGCTTCAGGCGGGGAAGGACCAGAGCCTTCCCGACCATAAATCGGGTCACGGCCGGAGTGGTCAATATGATCGTAACTCGGCTGGTCGATACCCCGACGGATCGCAAGGAGCAGTAGGCTGGGTGGAAGCAACAACGCACAGAAGGTAACATCATTAGCTTTAGCGATAATGACCTGAGTCATGTAATCTCCCCCCATACAGATTCTCTTGCTGTCCGCGAGAGCATAGTCAGCAGATTTTGCTTTTCCGAGATCATAGTGACTGACAATAGAACTCAATTATCCAAAAAATATTTCACCAAGTATTACACTAGTCTAGGTATTAAATTGGTCCACACCTCGATAGCGTACCCGCAAGTTAATGGACAGATGGGGGTTACAAACCGCATGCTATTCCACGGTCTAAAGATCAAGTTGGAGGACGCAGGGGGCTCCTAGGTCAACGAACTGCCATCCGTCCTATGGTCTTATTGGACGACTCCAAAGGAATTAACTTGCGAGACGCCCTTTAGTCTCTGCTATGAGATTGAAGTAATAATTCCAATTGAGATTGGGCTTCCAAGTCATAGGATTGAATCCTTCGACCCATAAGGTAACTCCCAAAAAATTTACGAACACCTAAACTTGTTGGACGAAGCCCGCGACGCTGCCAGACTGCGGATAGTGGCCTATCAACAACAAGTCACACGCTATTACAATGATAAGGTAAAAGCGCGACAATTCAAAATTGGGGACATCGTCTTGTGAAGCATCGCGGTTACAGGTAAGACCACCAACTGGAATAAACTTTCCCCGAATTTGGAAGGCCCTTTTATAGTCTCCGTCGTTCGGCGGAACGGAATATCCAAACTCTGGTCCCAGAATGGTAAGTTGGTTCCACGGACGTGGAATGCGATCTACCTCAAACGCTACTTTCAGTAGGGACACAAGTAGGTCGTCCATCTGTACACTTACAAATGCACACAATGTTTATTATTATAAAAGAATATATTTTTTTTTCTTATTTGCATTGTGTTCTTTTTCTTTTCCATATGCAAGTGTGTCTGCTTGCAGGGTTATACGACCTAAACTACCCCTAAGTCGGGTAGGTTTTGTCCCGCTCGTAACTAAACCCTGGTTATCCAGGTGGTTCACAAGTTATCGAATTAAACCTTGATAATCTTGGCAACCCACAAGCGGTCGTAACTAAACTCTGGTAATTCATGCGGCTAATTAACAGTTAAATTTTGGTCATCCAAGTGGCCCGTTAGCGGTTAAAATTTTAGGGGGCTTAAACAACACACGTGACAACCTCCTAAATTAGGAGATAGCATGTCAGTCAGCGATGGTCGATATGAGCAAAAACACTCCAAAAAAGTCATCCGCCCAAGTTCACACTTGGGTAGCGCCACCAAACCTCTACTCATGAGTAAAGAATAGGCTTGACCTGACATCAGGGTCCACCTTCATGCCTTCTCCTGGACTCAAGTTCATCAGAGAGTGCCACTAATATCTCAAGAAAGGCAGACGGCCAACTTTGTTCAACACATTATGTCAGTCGGACAACGCAACAGCAATAATTGAACATTGCTAAGACAAAGACACAAAGTATTAGTAAAATGGCCTTTTATTGATTATGTCCGTTTATAATTACAACAATTTTAAAAAATAATGGTGTAAAATCTACAATGGAGCGGAGCTCCTAGGAGGAGGAGGTGATGGCCCCTAACCACTCCGAGGTTGTCCCACAACGCTCTCGCGGCGCTGGGTAGAACGGTTTGCTGGGTCAAGAAATTTAATCAAAAAGTTAGGGTCAATCAGCCGAGCAATGTGTCGATTGAGGTTGACGCCTTCCCACACCCATGCTCACAGTATCTCGGAGACCTCATGGAGACGTATACGAGTAGCCAGCTCATTCTTCAGCAATGTCAACTGTCCCGAGAGCTGGTCAATGCGCCTCGCCGCCCGATCAGCCTCCTCTCTCAGCGTGGCATTCTCTTCCTTCAGCCCAATATTTTCCTCCTCCAAGCTCGCCACCACAGTCTGAAGGGCAGCTGTGTCATCTAGGTACTCCATCTTAAATAGCTCCATCTTCTCCTCAAGTCAGGCGATCTCTCTATCACGATCAGAGATCACCAGATCTCTTTGGCGCAGCCCCCTACTGACTACGCCAATTATTTTCTCCTCCTGAAAAGATAAAAAATGCTAACAGCAATGGAGAGAAAAAGGAGAAGGAAAGTTACAAAAGTTTACATGCCAAACTTTATGCTTCGGCCTCACTAGCCTGCTGTGAGTCCTTGGCCCTGGTGGCGGAGGAGTGGAAACAAAAATCTCTTGAGCAGGCCCAGCAGTGGCCTCCGCCGCAAACTCCTCCGACAACTCTGTCGTAAGATCTACCGCCTCAATAGGCTCCCTGTGGGCAAACTCCTCTGGTATCACCGCCGTAAAGCCCACCGCCTCAACAAGTTCTTTGACGATAGGCTCCTCCGTCAGCACAAAGTTGACGCCAACTGCCTCTTGAGGCTCTCCGACGGTTGGCTCCTCAGGCGCCTCTTGAGGCTCACTAGTAGCAGGTTCCTCAAATAATCCAGCAGTATGTACAATAGGAGGCTCTGCGGGTGCCTCCAGGATCTCTTCGACAGCTGGGTCCTTCGGTAGTCTAGCAACTCGTTCGACTGAAGGCTCCGCGGGTGACTCCGATAGCACCGCTAGGTGCTTCGGTTGTGGAAGAGCAAGAACGGTGCTGCTCACAGTGGAGTGCAACCTGGACCTATATGCCTCCACAACAACCTCTACTTTGCTCTCACCGAAGCTATCTTCGGTCCCAGTCAACCGGCCAACCATAACATAGTCTGGCCCCGAGAAATAAGAAGAAGAAGATATCACCGTTGCCGCCTTTTTCTTCCTTGGACTTCTGGGAGCTTCCTCGCTGGAAGGCATGCCGACAGACCCGATTGTAATGGCGCCTGCCTTCCTCTTATGAGAAGGCACCTTCATATTCAGCTCAGGAGAAGGCGTCCCCATCGTGCCTTCTTGACCTCAACGCGAGAAACCAAATGGTCTCTCCAAAACTCTGAAAGGTGGCTCTCAACCAACTCTAGAAGTGGCGCCACCGTGAAAATCTCCTCGTTGGTGGGCATCCCAATAAAAATGTCGAGCAACCTACCCCTAATCTCTGGCCAAGGGCCAGGACGAATCAACATGAACATAGAAGAACTTGTTCTTCCAGTTCTTCAAGAAATCATATGTAGCATTGCTGATTTGGAATCCTCGTGGGGATAGGGACACCCACTCTCCGTCCTGGACGAATTGGAACATCACTTTGAGAGCTCCCATCGTCAACAACTTTGAATGCTGGCGAAGAAAGATGTACAATGTACACAAATAACGCACCGTAATGGCATGGAACTGTGCTATGGGGATCAGAAGGGCAATCAGAATATTCAGCAGCTCGTCAGGATTTGGGAGGCGTAACCCACTCCTCAAGTGGGCTTTATAAATGGTGATACAACCCTCAGGAGGAGAGCACGTCCTATCTCCCTCACTGCGCATCCTAAGGACAATCGACTTGGGGATGTTGTACTCGACGTATAATTTTCTCACCTCACTGGCCTTGATGATTGAAGCGATCTGGGTAATAGAAGGAGTCATGGGAATAAAAATAAGAAGGAAGATGGCAGAACACTTAAAAAAATCTTCAAGAAGTTAAAGAAAAGTATGAAAAATTTAAAAAGTAATAAACGGACCACTTAAAGGAGTGTGAACGCCAGAGAAGGCGAACCGTCTCATAAACGTGCACCCATCATTGCTGACACATGTTGCTTCCTGAACGGGTGCAGTCAAATTTGATCCCCTGTCGCATCAATTACCAAGATCGTAAATTCATTGAATGCAGACACGTGGCCAACTTTTTGACTGACAGTGTGGCTACATGATAGGGCGTCGTTTTAACTCCAACCAATCCTCCAGATTTTTTTCAGACGATCAACAAATTTGGTCAACACATTCTTCAACTGTTCTCCAAATTTTGACCTAGACGGTCAACATTTTCGGTCAACACTTTCTTCAACTGTTCTCCGGATTTTGGCCTAGACGGTTAAAAAATTTGATAAATACTTTCTTTAGCTGTTCTCAGGATTTTAGCCTAAATGGTAACAAATTCAGTCAACACTTTCTTCAACTATTCTTCGGATTTTAACCTAGACGAATCCGGTCAATGATCTTCCAAGTCGGTTCTCCCAATCTTGATGGTCAGCAACTGCATGCAACATGATCAACAGACCAAGAGTCTCTGCTAGTTCCTTCGCCAGGTCACATCAGATGGGTAGCCCAACCACTTGCGACCCATC
>JAOVVI020012198.1:0-12329 GCA_028571085.2 Nepenthes alata | reverse complement strand
ATTTAAAGCAGTATACGGGCGGCCGCCCCCGACACTTCTCAACTATGTTCATGGCACCTCTCCCATAGCCTCAATTGACGAGCTATTATCTACCTGAACAACTGTTCTGAGCATCCTCAAAGCCAACGTACAGCGAGCACAACTTCGAATGAAACAGCAAGCAGATTCTCACCGGATCAAAAGGGAATTTCAAATTGGAGATTCGGTCTATGTGCGCCTGCAACCGTACCGTCAAACTTCAATGGAAAAACGACAGACAAACAAACTAGCCAAACGATTTTATGGTCCTTTCCACATCTTGGAACGAGTGAGTGCTGTCACTTACTACCTAGATTTACCGGCACATTCCAAGATACATAACGTCTTCCATGTTTCCTTACTCAAGTAGTGTCGTGGCAACCCAAGCAGCCCAACATTCAACTTGCCCATAGATGCCTGGGGCTCCCAACCACTATTGCAGTCGCAGCAAATCCTTGAGTTTCGACAAATTCTCCAAACTAACTGACCCATCTCCCAAATTTTGGTACAATGGCAAACCCAAACTCCGAGGAAGCCACCTGGGAGGCCGTCACAAAGTTTCAGCAGGATTTTCCTACCTTTCACCTTGAGGACAAGGTCATTTTTTATGCACTCGGCAATGTTACGGGGCTTCTCCATGATTCCGGGAACACACTCTTGACACCAACCACAACTATACGAAGGAGCACCCGGACTATCCAACCACCGTTCAAGTTCCATGATTACATTTAGTTCTGGACCACACACGTGTACGTGCACTGCTAATTATATTTCGTTACTGATGATTGAGTTTGTTAATATTAAATATTCTCCACACACGTGCATTGTTTGTTATAGTTGAATTTGTTATAAGTTTGTTAATAGCTGCACATGGGCCACATGTGCCACTTACTGTATAAAGCATATTACCGTGCTGGGCAGTGGAAGAAAATATTACTTGTTTGCTTCTTATCACTCACTCTCTCTCTCTCATTCTCTCCCAAATCTCTACCTGACTCTCCGCTCTTCGATCTCTGTCAGAACTTCCCCTCCCTTATCACCTTGGCCAGTAGTTCCCCTCCCTTATAACCTCGGCTCATTTGGTGCACCTCGGATCACTATTTCACTTTGCATGGAAATTACTAAAGAAGAAGAGAACTGGTGATATCCTCCCGTCTCCGTTCTGCCCAATGATTTGATGATGTGGCCCGTATGACTGAGCTCTTTTTGATGGCTAAGCACATAAAATGATGCCATAGTTATTTGTGTCTACTCCCCCGAGATATTATCTGCATTGCCGGAAAAACTTGAACTTGGAAGATGGGCGACTACCAGTTCCAAATTGGGTGGGAGACGATATAGTTTCTCTTCTCTGCCTATCTCACTTTTTCTTCTTACTTTGTGACCGAATAACCCCCATGAAAGAGAGACAAAAATGCTCCGTGAGTTCCACGCAACATCTCTAAGATGGGTAAGCCTAATCGCAATATTAAGGTTGTTTTATAGTGGCCTACATCTTAGAGGATCAAATAACAAAACCTCCTTAAATTGTAGGGCCATAACTTAATATATCTCCGTCTTGAATAGATATTTGCGTTTATCAGGTTTATGTTATCTAAGCTATTAGGCTTTGTGCATCTTTTTCTCCCCCTTTGCCTTTTCAGCTTGATCAAGGCAAGGCCAATTTCCTCTCTTAAATTAGCTCTCTTGTCCTTTATCCATCTCGAGCTGGGCTTCCACTCCCACTCGAGTATTGAGTTTGTCTAATTCTATAACTTTTAATTTTGAGGTTCCAACGTGGGAATTTTATTCCCTCCACACGGTGTGATTCTTTTATATCCAACTCTTTGTTTAGGGTTAGTTAATTGCTCTTCTGCTTTTTGCACTAGAAAATATGCAGCGTGTATTGCGCTTTCTGAGTCTCAACTCAAGACAGAGCCCTACCGCAGACCTGGGTTTGAACTTAGAACTTCAGTGGTTTCTTTCTGAGAAGGTACAGGCAGCATGGTGACTAGGTGTTTGGTCTGCTCCGTTGTTTACTGAAGCTCTCATCTGCTTTCTCCTGACTCGGCCTTCCTCATGGTGAGGGAAGCTTGCCTATTTGATCCCCCTCAACTCTTGTTGTCGGATCTAATTTTCTGTTGTTTGCAGGATCCCCTCCCTTCAATGCTAGTGCTCATATCGATGTTTGTCTTTGACCGTTGAGAAATGTCTCTTATGGATTTACAGAAGTACCCCAAAATTACGGTTGAATCACCTACTTCCTTCTCAATAAAATAAACTCTTGATTCGAAAAACTCTTGATTTGAAATGATTATAAATGCAAAACACACATTTTTCAATCCCAAGTGTCAATATTTAATGAAGTGATCTCAAACTCCACTATATCTCTTGCATTGTCTACCCTCAAAAATAGCCAAGCTCTATCATATCATTGAGGTGGCCTCCGCTAAAAGGATGCTCACCATCCTCGAGTGTTTTAAGGTCAAACAATTTATCATGGATGTCCATCTGAATCTATATTCTAACAACTGTATTTCTTACCCACTTCATGTCAGGGTCTCGGTCATCTTTGTGGTGAAATCCCTATTTGGGTAAGGCAGATCATCCCTCCTGACTTGAGGCTTGAAAATAATCGTGATGTCTTGGAATGCCCTTTCTCCATGCTCTCCAAAGCATCTGGCTGCTTCTTTGCTTGATGGACTCTAAATTTTTTGTTGTCATGTGTCAACGGATTCATATACCCATCTGTTGGAGAACATTACATAGCGTGCAATCTTTATTGCCCTTCAATGATTTATGCATCTAATGTGGTGTGTGATTTGTTTTAGCAGTTCTACGGGTTCCTTTTCGCAATGGTGTGGCAATAGTTAACTCATCTACATGGGTAGACGCACAGATGATACTTGTTATGGCATAAAACCTTCCCCTTTCATTAGAGGGAGATAGGGAGAGGGAATGAATGGAAAGGGCGACAGGATGGTGTTGCAGGAGGAATTGACCTTTTCTTTCTTCCATTTTTCACAGAAAAAACTGATCGTTTGCGTTAGTATGTGTTAATATTCAGAAATTGCCTTCAAACCTTGAGCAATCAAATCCAACATTGTGAAGATTGTTGGGATAAAACGGGCGCTTGGACAGAAGGCACCTGAGCGCAATAGTCGAGAGGACAAGACACTCGGACAGAGGGATAACGCTCGGACGGACAGCCAACAAGGAAAGACAGAAACCGAGAGAGTACACACCAGATTTAAAGTGAAAACCCTTCTGAAACTGAAAGAAAAAATCACAAGAGCAAAGGTAACAACAAATCCACTATACGTAAAAGGTTACAAACCTCTAAGATGAAGTATCCGCTATATACCCGAGAAGTCAAATAGAAAAAAAAACTCTTTAGAGCAAACCAAGAAGAACATTCTTTTTCTTTTCACTCTATTTTCTCTATCTCCCTTCTCTCACCAGTGGTGTGCTCCTTTTCTCTTTCACAATAGCCCTTTTACTCTCCCAAGATTGTTCTCTCAATCTTGCTTGCACTCTCTTTACTCTTCCTCTCTCTCATTTTTCTCTCACACAGCAACCTAATATATAGTACCAGGAGGGCCACGTGGCTGACCGCCCAGCCACCCTACTGCCAGTAGGGTGACAGGACTACACCCCCTAGGCCTGCCATGGCAGGCGCACACCCGGCGTGCCAGGATAACAGGCCTGTCACCTTGAAAGTTGAAGCCGCCTGAATCACCAATCAGAGCAGGTCAACTGTCCACCTGCAACACGCCGCTGCAACAGGCCTACGTGAGTGAGAAAGTCAACGCCTAGGCTTCAGCGTCCTCGTCCATGTCATCCTCTCGGACATGATGCCTCTGATAGTCTCGTCCAATTCTTCCAGTCACCCCGAGGACAGACATTCCAGGATTTCTTCAAACGTCCGCGTCTATTTGTCTCCACACGTCCGCGGACACAAACACCACAAGAGAGTGACCCCAACACTTTCATGCATGATTTTCTAAGATAAGAGAATTATTGATCTTGTTAAGATGATGTCAAGAAGTATCCACTGATGCTTCCTGATTGATAAGATCGAGACACTTCTAGAGTCAAGAAGGTGGTTTTTTTTTTATTAACAAGGCGTGCAGTCTGCAGTACAAAGTTTCAGCCATGCACGGGGTTCAGGGAAGGGTGAAGTCACATTTTTGGGTCTATTATGTATGGTTGTACCTTGCATTGTGTAAGATGTCATTTTCATGACTCAAACTTATGAGATAATGTCACACGGCAATAATTCTGTAGTTGTACAATGGATTCCTTTGTAAAAGTTGCTTGATGCATGAAGCTCTTGTTATCCACAGGGTTCAAAAAATAGTTGAACTACTTCAGGTGTATATATTATAAAAGGAAATTAAATGAAAATGGGTAGTAAAAAGATATGGATGTTAAGTATCCCAATATTGGATGCTTAAAGCAGCTTCAATTGTTTTTGTTTTGTGTAAACAATAATTTGAGGTTTCAATCCTTTTCTCATTCTCCCACCAGATCTGCTTTGTCACATAAGAGACTGCAATCAAACTGATCAGATTCTAACAAGAAGTTGAAGCTAACTTAATCCTGCCGTTTAGTTTAGATCAGTACTCTGTACTTATTAGCATGGTTTTAAACATTTGTAAGTATACTAATAGGACCCCAGGATCATTCCTATCTGGCGAAGCAGGAAGTGATATCTTACAACTTTGAGAATTAAGACTCGTACCAGAGTTCATTATTGTGATTTCCTCTATGAATTAGGACTTTTGTTGATTAATTTGATTTTATCAGAGGGATAGGCCTAGTGGTGAGGTTTGCAATTGCTCCTCAGTTACTTGGGTTTAAATTTCATCCACTCCCCTCCTTATCCATCAAAGAAAATTGAAAGAATAGTATAAAATTGCATATTGTCAGGTGTTTTAAAGAAGCTTCATCTGTTTTTTTTTCTTTTTTCGTTTGCCTTGTGTTATGAGGTTAATTTCCATCAACTCCCCATCTTACCCATCGAAGAAAATTGAATGAATAGTATAAAATTGCATATTGGCAGGTATATTCCACTACTTGATGCTTAAAGAAGCTTCATCTGTGTTTTTTCCGTTTCCCTTGTACAAGGTTCTTCTGACTTCTCACATTAAAATACCTGGGTCAGGAAGTTGATGGAATTTATGGTACTAAATTATTTTATTGACATTTTTTAATAGAGTTTATTGCCCTTGTCTTCTTTTGGGGACTGGAAAAGAAAAATTCATTTGGTCATGCCTGGGGCTGCGGGTGAGCCAAATCGTTTCTAAACAACATGAAGACTTGGCTCGATAAAGATTTATTTGAGCTTGTTTGTTTTCAAAAAGACGAGGAACACTTGAGCCTAATTTTAAAACTATCGGACAAATATGCCAAGCTTGAGCCTAACTTGTATTAATTCTCTTTAGGCACTTGAACTGTTTAGATCATTTATGGACTCATGGATAGGCTTGTTTTTGTGCTTGTGAACAAAGTCGTTTCCTATATGCCATTTATAAAAGCTTGTTTATAGACTTGTTTAAGGGATCGAATAAGGCACATTTATTAGTTCCGTATGTCAAATAAGCTCAGCTTGACTCAACTTGGCTTCTTTCTTTATAAAGAAACAAAGCATGAGCTGAATTTTGAATTCGGCTTGTTTCTGCAGAAATGAACAGCCAAGTTCCGAACCAAGCTTCACCCTATTAAACTTTAACAACATGTTAGGCTTGAGTTAAGAAAATAATGCTCAAGTCAAGCTCTTTTATAATATCAAAAAAAAAGAACTGAACTAAACCCAAAAATGTCTGAGCTCGGCTCATTTGCAGCCCTGTTTATTACAGCGTACCGAAACACCAAAGCAGCTTATAGCAAGGGTGTTGTGCTGTTTCTTGTTGCTAAGGAGAATTCACCTCGTCTGCATAATTGGTGTTCAGGTGAGGCTGATGCATGAAGCAGGATATGAGCTCGGGAACTTAGACGCAACCTTAATACTTCAGCGGCCAAAAGTGAGCCCATACAAGGAGGCTATCAAGGCCAATTTGTCGGGGCTGCTCGGAGCTGATCCTTGTGTGGTGAATCTCAAGGCAAAAACTCATGAGAAGGTCGACAGCCTTGGAGAAAACCGGAGTGTTGCAGCTCACACTGTTGTCCTTTTGATGAAGAAGTGAAACGATGACAGCTATCTAGTGCTGCTGAATGTTCACTCTGATAATTATTTCACCCATTGATATATTTTATTCCTGCTTTGGTATGGAAAATCCAACTTATATGTTTATAACTATGTTACAAAGAGTAAGAAATATGAGTATAAAAATATGAATTTTCTTATGGATTTCAGTTGCTCTTGCAGTTCTGATATAACCCAAATCAATGCAGACCAGACCTTCTATGGAATTTGAAAATCAAAATCAATGTCACTCGCTCTTTCTCCAAAACAAGTTGGAACCTGTTTGTTCTGTAGAATTTCGAATCCATTTTTTTCTTTTCATCCTTAAATATCTTTTTAGTAAGTGTTTTGTCAAAAGGGATGGGCCACAGTTTTCTAGATTCGAACTTGAAAACAAGGAAATGATATGAGGTTAAAATGCCTTCAATAATTTGAATCTAAAAAAGTTAGTTTTCGTTATCTAAGCAAAATTGTCTCTATTTACTATATTCGGTGAATAGTTTTATTATTTATATAGTTAAAATATAATTAATTTTTCATTATATAAATATATTTATTTTTATTAAAGAATGAATCTATTTATTAGAAAACATATAATATATTGTTTATTCTGTCAATATTATATTTTAGGTAGTTGTATTTTTCGGACATATTGTGTTTTAGGTCATTGTATTTTAGGTTGTTGTAGAATATATTTTAGGACAGGGTATATTTTATTTTTTGATATTTTTTGGGATATATTTATATTATAAAATCATCCCCTTCCTCGAGCTATGTGTGCGGCGTGTATAATGAACACTGCAGCATTAATGTTCTTTGCAGACTTTTCACAATTTTCCAATATCAACACTTCGTCGTCTTCTTCGTTCCTCTCCGTCTTCCCCACTTCACTTTCAATTTCTTACAAAAAAAAAAATATTACTTTTTCGATGACATCTAATAAAATTATAATTTTTAACTATTTTAATAAATTAATAAATATATGTAAATATTTATTCTAGTAAGCATCCATCAGCGTATTCACCTCCCTCCTCTTGGAAATACGTGAATTATTTTAATTCATGCATTTGTGTAGCATTCGCTTTATGTGCTCCGAGGTGTTTTTATTGAGCCGTTGGCATTTAAACATCTTATCCTCCTGTATATCGGATTGTCATATTTTTTACCGTGTCATCAGTAAAAATAAATAAATATAATAAAATTATAATATATTATTATTTAAGTATAAGTTAGTCAATTTTTATTTTTATATTGTCAACTGAGTTGATCATTTTAATCATAACTGATGTTAAGATTTTAATTAATTTTACATATCAAACGATTCCAATTTTTTCAAATTCATATTAATAGCCTCATTGCTTTTTGAAAATAGCAAATGATCCAACACATTCAAAACATTATCGGAGTCAAAAAGAAATATAGTACAATACTTAGGCATGTGTTTGAGAATAACATGTCCGACACCAACTTGCTAGCCGAGCTTCGGGGCCTTGTACTATGACACAGACTTGACCTTTGATCGTAAATTCAACGGCCAAATGACTCTTTAAATAGTAAATCGTCATTTTGGATACCTTCGATTTTAAATTCAAAATTAGCACATATGATATGTTTAGTCGGTAGAAATATAAACTTTATTTTGATATTATTTTTAATAAAATAAATATTTACTATTTGGTTATATTTTAATATGAAATAAATATGTTAAGATAAATATTATTTTTAGTTCATAAAAAATTAAAAATACCACATTTTATTAAGTATTATTTTATTCTTAATTTTAAAAAAATAATTATTCCCACGTTATATATTTTTTATTCCCGTATTACTCTTTCCTTTCCTTTTTTCTCCGACAGCTGTCTCGTGTTCTCTTCTTTTTGTACGAAACTCTTCCTTGTGAGGCTGCCGCACTCTCATAGAGCATAGAGCACGAGAGAGAGAAAAATCGATCAAAATCTACGTCGGAGAAGGAAACTAAAAAGAAAAAAAAAATGGAGGGAATAGAAAATTGAATAAATGGGCTTGACCGGAAAGACACAACAAGGGGAAAGATTATATCTATATATTTTATATAAGTATATTAATAAATATGTTATATTTAATATATTAAATTATATATATTATATTAAATATATATTAAAATATATATATTATATGATAAAAATATATATTATATTATATTTTAAAAAATAATTTAAAAATAAAATTATAAATTAAAATTACTATAAATTATTGAATAAGGATAAAAAAGTTGATAAATTTTTTTATTACTCTTTATATTATTATCATATATCAAATAATAAAATATTAATTCTCAATCTATTCTATTCTAACAATTAAATATAAAAATAAAATTTTTTAATTTATTTATATTATTCTACTTTTAAGAATAATTATTTTATTTTTATTATATTTTATTTCAATAATTATATATGGGAAAATTATAGTATGGGATCAACTGATGGTAGAATTCCGGGTAGGCTAGCTCTATCGGAGCTTTCTTTCCATCATCAACCTTCTTATCATCACCCTTCTTCTCCTCTTTTGCTGGCCCGACTGTCACGATTTCTACCTGCCATTTCTTTCGCAATTTGCCCGCTACTTGAACCGGATCAACCGTTCCAATTACAGTTAACGCGCTTCCTTTCACGTCCACCGAATCAATCCCTGCATATAATTAGGAAAATCCGTCAGATTTCTATATCATATAAGAGTTCTTTGTCCCTCTGAAGGGGGAGTGATTTTGAAATCATGAAGCTGGCATAAAATCATTTTAGGATCATGGGAGCAATGGATGCCTGACCAAAGAAGAAGTAGGGATCTTGAAAGGCAAGGGATAGAGTGTACCTGAAAGACTACAGACGGTATTCAAGACCTTCTGCTTATCCTTGTCATCGTGAATATTCAACTTGAAAACCGACTTCTGCAAGGAACGAACCTGAGTTAAAACAAGCACTCTGTCTGGAAGATGTGATTATGCAACAAAGAAGTAGAGGCGAAAACTCAATGGAATTCTCGAAAAGCTACAGTCAAAGAAATGCTTATAAATCTTAATAGGCTACAAAAAAATGCTTTTCAGAATTGAAGTGGAAAGAAAATGAAAGCCCCGCCAATATGAATTCAAATTTATTTTGGTAAAACTTCTTCGGTCATTTTAACCAAGAGTACGAGCAGCTGAAGATAGAAGTCATAAAATCATACAGCAATTAAAAAAAAAAATCAAAAAACATGCCTGACTTTTGGGGAAAAGAGAAGGGGAGAGAAATTGATATCAAATTAGCAACCTCCGGTATGGGTTAAGGGATTATGATGATGGTTGAATTCCATTTGAAATCATAACACAGCTCAATTAAGAAGCAGATCGACGGTAATACCAAAGAGGCATAATCCAATACAAAAGAAATTATTGAATTGGCAGAGAGAGTTAGAGGTTAGGGATTAGCTAACAGATTGAAGGTGTAACCTTCATTTCTCTGCTCTGTAAACTTGCTGACTGCCTCACTAGACGGCTTATACAAATCAAAGGAATCACAGGCGATGAGAAACCGCGAAGCACGGAGATGAAGAACGAAGTAGAAGACGGATTTATGCAGGTGAGGAGACTATGAAAATTCCTTGGAGAGCAAGGGAAACTTAAATAGCAAGCCCTTCTCAAGGTTTTTGGTAGAGTCAATGGGGTGAGAGAGAGAGAGGCGTGTCAAGGAAGGATAACTACTGACCCAGTCGTCCGAGGAGGAACTTTCGAAGATGAACCCGCGGTTCACACGCGTTGCTTGACTTGCTACAGAAAAATAGCCTCTATCACTACTTTATATAATTAGGTTAATACTTTTTAAATGAGATTAAAATATTTTAAAATAATATAATATTTATTTATTTTCCTATAAATTTATTAACAATAATAAATAAAAATTGTTACATCAAGGGATCATATCTCAATAATATTTAAAAAATATATTTCTCTAATATTTTTTATTTAATTATTATATGTATTAAATTATTTTAATATTAAACTTATAAGATTTTAATTATGTTTTTTTAGCGTCCAAGGACTCTTATTTTTATGCGGATAAAGAGAATTATCTGTTAAATGTTAGTCTGTCTTCGACCTCCGTACGTCTTTAATTAAATATTATGTAATCATAAAATAAATATTAAATAATTAGTAGGACTCACTCCCCGATATATTCTCCGACGTTTAAATCAATATCTTTATTAAATAAGAAAAAAGATAGATGATGCATAATGTATGCTTTTGTTCGAGGGTTAGCGTCTTAGATTGAGAGAGAATATGTGTGACGATTAACAATTTAAAAAACTTACAAACAATTAAATTCTATTCCGATAATAGTTTTAATCAATATCCGATATCGTTAGTTAGGAAATCGCCTTAACTGTTAAATTATTTTTAATTATATTTGCTAAAATGTGCTGTATAAAAAAATTAGGCTGTCAAATTTTATCTTTTAATTCAAAATCATATTGGGCCGATTTTTTGAACCGTCACATATAATACCCGTCAATTTTAATACACACATAGTATTAAAAACTACAATTGTATAAATAGAAAAAAAATAATACTTAATTTTTGAATATTTTACATACCAATTTTCACATAATGATTTTTTAAAAATTTTTATAACGAAAATTTCAAACTCATCAAAATTTTTAATTGAAAAAAATTATACATAAAAAATAAGTAATTTTGACTGAATTTCAATACCCTCGTAAATTTTAATTTTCTAAGTTTTATAATACAATAATAAAATTTGAAATGGTCCAGTAAATATTGAGTTTTTTATATCCTGAAGAGGCTTTTTTGAACCCATCACATCTTTAGGCACTATATTAATTATTTCAAGTTGATTTGCACACATGTTAATTAACAGTAAAATTATAAAATATATTAATTTTCTTCAATCGTAAATGGAGAGAAGCAAAAAACCTCGAGGATCAACCTCTAGCCTCGACACACTGGCATCTTTCTGTGATCATAGAATCAAATCTGTCAATTCTAACATTTTTTTTATATATTTTTCTCATCCCCAATTCCTAATATTTTTTTATTTTGATATAAAATTTTTAATATGAATATGGTGTGATATTTTAAACCGGCCTAATCAACTATAAAAAAACTAAAATATAAAAATAAAATAAAAAATTACTAACTTTTTGCCATTGCATGCTCTATTTTCCTTCTGGTTTGTTTTAAAATTTTAAAACTTCTAAACTCAAATTCTCTTTATAAATGATGTATTTTCAGAGAAGATATTTACGGATAAAATTAATTAGGCACTTATTTAAATATAATTTTATTAATTATCTTTTAGTGGCTATTATTGTGTAAATTAATGAAGAATTATGGTGGTTAATTGTGGAGTGTTATCAACAATTAACGTGTATTAACATGGATCATCAATATGTTTAGTTTCAAAATTGAATGAAATTAGACCGTTAATATTCTCTCACTTGATTTATATTTTACTTGATATGATAATTAAACCTATCAATTCTCAAATTTAATAAATAAATATATAAATTATGACGATAAGTCATTTATTAATGAGTAGTATTATTTATATATTATAATATATTATATTTATCAAGACATAACTGAATATGTTAATGTTACATTATGAATAGATATTATATTTATTATTTATCCAATAATTGATAATATCATCAAAATAATCAACTAACGTGTGCACAAAAAATTTAAAAAATATTACAAATAAATAAAAATTTTGTTAAATGGCATTGTCTATATAATAAAAATTACATAATGAAACTTAATCTCATTCTAGTTACATTATCCTTAAACCTCAATGGTGGCATATATTTTGGTAAATGATTAACGATCATTAATCCAGTACTAATATGCTCAATAGTAATTTTTTTCTTTAATGCGCTCATTTATGGTTAAAAACTGAATGTCGATATATTTAATTTAATTACTACTTTTATTATTTTTAACCAAAAAAATAACAACTGAATTGTCATAATATATTTTTAATAGCCTTGAGATGGAATTCACCACTCTAAGTTCAGATATAAAATTTTATATCCAAATATCATACTTTATATCCTCAAAATAAATAACAAATTGGGCTTTCATAATAAAAGTAACAATTAATGTCTCATTTAC
>JAOVVI020012197.1:0-12329 GCA_028571085.2 Nepenthes alata | reverse complement strand
TTAGATCCTCGATACGACTATTAATAAGAATAATTAATATACTATTAATTATAATTTAGCTTAGATTGATTTTCGTTGTGTTAGCAATCGAGCACCAATGTTATTTCGGCGATCATATAAAATTGCCTATTTGGCATTGGCAATGATGACGAGTGATTTTTGAATTGTCTGTTTATCCGTTAAACATATACGTTTTTGTATTCGTGAATTTGTGGACTATGTGAAGAGTCAAGTTCATGCCAATTGTTTACATAGTAAATAAATATGTTCGTGACTATAATTATATCGATATTATTATCTGATATACGTAATTTGATATTATATCATCAAAATGTAAATTCGGTAACATAAGATGAAGAACTTGAAGATCGACCGAAATTTTTACTTCACCTTACTATGGTAATTGTTTGGGTATAAATAGAAAAATGCAGGGAAGGGGAAATAGGAGACTGGAAGGAGAATAAATTGGGAGAAGGGAAAAAAATAAGAGAAGAAAATAAATATGAGAAAAATAGAGATCAGTAGAGAGCAAAAAAATTATAATTACTCGATATTAATTTAATTTATTAATATTTTTTTAATAATAGAGTTGGAGCTCTTATATTGAGAACTTGTACTCCTAAATTAATTAAAAGATAAATATAATTTTTTAACTAATGATTATTAAAATAAGAAAATAATATTATATAATTTTTTAAAATTTTTATTAAATAAAATTTCTCAATGAAATAAAATCTTTCAAATAAAATAAAATAAAATAAAACATCTTCTATTTTAGAATGTCTATGATATCCGTACCAAGAGCTATAACAGTTTTATTAGGCACAAATATTTAGGTTAATTTATATTATGCTGCGGAGGATGTGTGAGTAATATTTGAAATATTTTATTATCTTAGTTGAAACTGTTTAAATTATTCAGGCCGGTCTGAATAAAATTACTAAATTTACAGGATTAATTCGATTGTGATAAAATAAAATATAAATATAATTTACTTATGGCATTGAAAATAAGATTAATATACTGATAAAATTGGTAATGGTTGGATAAAATTTTAAGAGTTAGTCAAATAATTATTTATTTATGATTTTTTTTATATTCTCAACAATTATTTTTTCACATTAACATAGTTTACATGCTTTGTTTTGTTAACTATCTATGATTCAAGTAAAAAAAATTATTTAAGATACCGCAATATAAAAAATATAAATTTTATAGTACCGTAATACGGTCTACAATAATTTGATATTAATTCATATAGCACACGAAATTAAATTTTTTTGGAAAGATACTTATAATCCTATGAATAATAAGAATGCCAATAGATATCATATTAAGGAAGTGTTGAGTTTATTACGTGGTTGAGATTGAGTATCTGTACTTGTTTGGATACAAATCCCAATTGAACCACTGGAATATATTCGTGGTATATTATGAGTTTACGTCGAGGGGATAACAAAAATATTATTCATCCTAATTAAATTCGATACTTGTATACTGTAAGTGTTAAGATATTATGAGATTACATAGTTAGTCGCTTATCAAATTTATGAGTGTCAGTACCACGTGAATTTGGATTCAGATTATTACAGTATGTCAATTTTTTTTCTAAAAGGACTCGATATCAAAATAGTCTGATATTTTTTTTTTTACCCTAAATATTAGAAAAAATTTTATATACCATTTCTACTTTATTAGTTGTACTTATAGAATAAAACATCGGCACACCAGATACTAAAATAAACCATAATACTACAATTATATTCTATCTACAAGTATATTAAAAAAAAGGAATTAGATTTATTATGACTTTAATATTTAAAATAAAATTCATAAAAAATAATAATTTCCCCACCTTCAAAATTATCAACTTTGTATAATATAAAATTTACTCGGTAAAGTATATATTTTTTATTTACCATTCAAAATTATTCTAATTTTAAACTTATGATAACTCTTTTTAAAATTTGCAAATAAAATACAAGGTAGAATTTATCTTTCCTATTTTGCAAAATTTTCAGTTATGCATTAAAATTTTCTTCTTGGGCTCACTTGCAAAAAATTTCAAGGCCCAATTCAGCCCAAATAAATCCCAAAACTGAATTTAGAAGGGTGCGCCAGGCACGTGCTATATTGCAACACTGGCGACTCCCTCGAATGGCCTACCAGCAATACTCTCAATGGGCCTTAACTTATAGCCGTAAGGCCGAGGAAAGCATGCTTTAAAAGACAGTGTTCCTTGTAACATCTACATTTACTTTTGAACCAAGGTATAAAAAATTTAATGATTAATATGTATATATATACTATTTTTTTTTAAAAAAAAAGGTATATAGACCGTTAAATTTATATCTAATGACTTTGAAACAGATATGAAAAGACTGCACTCGTGTGTGAGTGCAATCACATAGACCGATTATCTTATGCTTTCTAGTGTGTAACGTGGAACAAGACGGGTGATCCCATCAAAAGAAAAAAAGAATAAAATAAAAATAACTAAAGATAAAGTAGCTGCATAGACTCGGAAGCAATCAAGCCATATATATATGATGAGGTTAAGGTTTCTACTGTTATAAACTGAGTATGAAGAAGAAAATGTAATTTCATCTAACCATGTCATAGGCAGACCTCCGGAGAAGATAGGTGAAGCAAATACACAGCATTAGCTGATTCTCAATCAACTGCTTTTCGATTTCAATGATATGCTTATCAGTCCAGTTGCTATGAGCATTGTACAACATACTATTTCCCATATGATGTCTGCAGCTCTCAGCAAAAAAATCAACTACAGCAGAATCAGTTTTTCCCTTCAATAATAAGGGATAATGGTTTATCAGAGTAATCTAATATTTGGGCAGCAGGGAGGGATGTTATATTCTTCCTAATGGAGAAGCTCTCATATCCATCCTATGGCCATAGCTGGAAATTTAGTAACTTCTAATTATCCATCTAACAGTTAGAAATAGAAGTTAGATGAGTAAATAATAGAGACTGAATAATCACTTGATGTAGATTTTCAAAATTTATTCACCAAATTTCTAATCTAAATCATTTTATGAATATTAGAGTCTTTTCGTTGGGAGGACTATAACAGCTTTCATGGGAAGACAAATACCAGAATTATACTATAAATGTAGAATACTTGTGTTGTCACTGGATCCCTCGATCCTAGTGTTTTGAGACTCGACCACGACTTGATAGATTGTCCCAATGACAACCTTTTTTGTGTATCATATATCAGGTGGAAAATATCATACCTTAGCATCAAACGAACTGGATAAATATAGTTGCATACTCTGCTGCTCCCTTACGAAGCATCAATGCTGGAAGTAATTGCATCAATGCTTATCCTCTGTTAGAAGTAATTGCATCAATGGTTTCAATGCTGGAAGTAATTTCATCAATGCTTATCCTCTGTTAGAAGTAATTGCATCAATGGTTTCAGATACCTCTGCTGGCAATGCTGGAAGACTAAAATTTACTGAGGCGTGAAAAGGAAAGAAGAAGCAGAGATAGAAGGGTTAGTATCACTGAACGCTCCCCCCCCCCCAAAAAAAAAACAAATAAAAAACAGAAAACCTTAAATAGTGGTAAAAATTATTAATAAACGATGACAATAAGGTAGATCACTCCGCATCCAATATAACCAGTACACTCCCCTCGTATTTTTCTGATATTTTACCATGATAGCATGAATCTCTGTGTACTAAGAAGGAAAATTCTTTTAACATTCCAACCGGAAAAGAAGAAGGTGCAAAGCCTAGTAGAGGATGAACAATAACATCTGTCAAGCTCCAGCCCAAGCACTAGGAGTCAACAGGTTCCAAAGAGGAGCACAAATGAAAGTCCTGGAAATACTTCTCATTTACATATGAGACTTCCAGTTGCTACCAAACAGCAGGATCCAGCAGAATCAACTCGCCAACTCAAAGCACTTCAGGTACAGGAGAAAACACAAGGTGAAAAGTGTAGGGGTAAATGGCATTAGACCGGCAATCAACGAACACACACCGTAGAGGAATAAAGAATAAGAAGAAGATGAGTACACAGGAGATTTTATGTGAACCCTTTACAAACTGAAAAAGAAAAATCACGGGACACTTAATTCACAAAAATAAATTCCACTATGTGAAAATGGTTACAAAACCTCACAGTTATACAAACCCTTGAGACGAAAATATGAAGAACAGAGCAGATAACACAAAAAGACTTCACACCTTTTTCACTCACTACTCTTTTCCCTTTTTTTCACACTCTTTCTTCTCATACATCTCTACAAAGCTCAATATATATATATATATATATATATACTGGCTGATTGAACAACCGCCTAGCCAGCGTAGAGGTTGCAGGTACAGGTAGCTATCTGACACACGTACAGCCCTGCAACGATTTTGCAGAAACGACACCCATTCCGCAAAAAATTGCGCATGCCCAGGCAATCTTCTGAGCTGGCACATACGGTTACTGTGCCCAGGTCCTCGGACCTGTACCCTTGACTATCACGGAGTCCTTTGGCGTTCAACGAAGCCCTCGAACTCAAGTGTTGCTCACAAGTCCTTGGAACTATACTGCACAAGTCCGCGAACCATATCCGTGCACTGAGTTCTCGTCCTCAATCTAAGGCCTCGGACATCAATCTTGCCCATAAGTCCTCGTGCCAATAAATACATCCTCGGACACAAATAGCACAACAACACGTCTACACGATAGTGACCCCAACAAACTTCACCTCACGACCGTGGGGAGTCAAAATCCATTAACCGAGCCAAATTGCAGCAAACCTAAGTATTTCCTTTTGGCAAAATTTTTGTCACCATATCCACCCTATTTTCCTCGGTACCAACTTTTTCAAGTGACACCAATCCTGCTTCTATAACATCTCTTACCCAATGATATCAAATATTAATGTGCTTCGATCTTGAGTGGAAAGAGGAGTTCTTGCAGAGATGTATGACACTGACTATCACAAAATATCACATACTTTTTCTGCCTAAAGCCCAATTCTTGGACGAACTTTTTCATCCACAATATCTATTTGCAAACCTCTGTCACTGCAATAAACTACGCCTCAGTGGTCGAAAAGGCAACGTATTTTTACAGTTTTGACTGCCACGAGACTGCCCCTCCAGCAAATTTGACCAAATAACCCGAAGTTGACTTTCGAGAGTTAACGTCTCCTACCATATCAGCATTAGAGCATCCCACCAACAGATATTTATCACTTCCAAGAAATAGACACATTTTCAAAATTCCTCAGATATATCTCATTATTCATTTCACTGTGAACCAATGCTCTCTTCCAGGATTGAACAGAAATCAGATGATGGTGTCAACGGCATGTGCAATGTTTGGCCGCGTACACACCATAGCGTACATTAGGCTGCTAACAGCCGAGGAGCATGGGACGCCTTTCATGCTGGCCTTTTCTCTATCAATAGAAGGGTTATGTCGACTGCTCAATCTGAAATGGTTGGCCAGTGGAGCGTTCATTGGCTTGGACTTATCCATATTAAAACCTTAAAGCACTTTTTCAATGTAACTCTATTGGGACAACCATAACTTATTGTTCTTCTAGTCGCGAAATATTCTAATTCCCAAAATCTGTTTCGCCGGCCCCAAGTCCTTCATGGCAAATGACTATCCCAGCTGCTTCTTCAGTTCCCTGATCCGAACACTGTTATATCCGACGATCAACATGTCGCCCACATAACGGAGAAAGATGACAAAGTCGTACTCAAAAAATCTTTGTATAAATACATAGTGGTCAGAAGTTATCTTTTTGTATCCTTGGCCGACCATGACAGAATTCAAACTTCTTATACCACTATCTTGTAGCCTGTTTTAGTTCGTACAAGCTCTTCCTTAAATGACATACTAGCCGTTCCTTTTCTTTGACAGCAAAACCTTCTAATTGTTCCATATAAATTTTATCCATAAGATTACCATGGAGGAATGCCATTAGGACATCCAACTACACTAGTTTCAAATCCAAGGCAGCAGCCAAACTAAGCAACATCCTTATTGAGGACATCTTTAACACAGGGGTAAATATCCCATCATAATCAATGCCCTTTCTTTGATTAAAGCCCTCTACCACTAGCCATACCTTGTACCTTGGCTGTATGGTATTTTCATCTGTTTTCAAACGGAAGACCCCATTTATTCTTTAGACACTCTTCCCCTTAGGCAGTTTAGCCAAGTCAAACGTATAATTCTCATGTAGAGAGCTTATTTCATTTTACATGGCTTCCAACCATCTCTCATTATTCTCGTCCTTCATAACTTCATCAAAATCTTCAGGCTCACCTGCATCAACGAGTAAAATATACTCATTGGATGACAGGCGAATCGACAATCTCCTATCTCTCGTGGAGCGTCGGACAGGAACCTCCTCAACATCCTCGATCGGTTGAGGAATAACTTCATTCTCTTCTTCATTAGGTGACGCGCCTTCTTCATTATTCTCCTCGGCCACTCCTGAGCCATCGACCTCATAGTGAAGAGGTATCAGACAGACATCATCAACACTTATCTTGTCCGTCCGGTCATCATCAGATATTGTCTTTATACCAATATCCTCAATTGTTTTACCTTTAGTAAAAACCACATTTCTTGATCGTACAAGCTTTTTCTCAATCGGGTCATAAAGTTTGTACCCAAGTTCATCTTCCCGTAGCCCAAAAAGACGCATTATTTCGTCTTTGGCTCAAACTTAGTCCTCTCATCATTTGGAATATGCATAAATGTTTTACTCCTAAACACCCGAAGATGGTCATAGGACGACCCCTTTTCAATCCAAATCTTCTTTGGCACCTCACCATTCAAGGGTCTACTGGGCGACCTATTGATGACATAGATTGCTATCTTTAAAGCTTCTGCCCAGAAGGATCCAGGAAGTTTTGCCACAGAGAGCAAGCACCTGACCCTTTTCAAAAGTGTGCGGTTCATCCGCTCGGCCATTCCATTCAACTATGGTGTCTTTGGTGGCGTCTTCTGATACCGAATGCAATTCTTTCGGCAACAGGCATTAAATGCCCCAATGTACTCACCACTATTGTCACTTCGGACGATCTTCAGCCTTTTTCCCATTTGTTGTTCCATTAGTGTATGAAAATGTTCAAAAGTACCGAGGACTTGGTCTTTGGTCTTAAGTGGGTAAGCCCATAATTTTCTTAAGTAATCATCAATGAATGAGACGAAATACTAGGCCCCTCGGAATGACTTTTTTTTTAATGGTCCATACATATTAGTGTGAAGCAGGTCAAGCAGTTCCGCCTTCATAGAGGACGGGTCTCTTTGGAACGAGACCCTTCTTTGCTTTCCAGCCATGCAATGAGGGCAAGTCCTCGGTTCATCTTCCTTCATTGCTGGAATAAGGCTTTTCTTAGCCAAATGACATAATTTCTTTTCACTTATGTGACCCAACCGACGGTGCCATAGGTCCGAGAACTCCTCACTGCTAGTCGCATACACATCTTCGGCCACAACAGATGCCTTCGTTACATATAGGCCGCTGCTCTTATGTCCTTGGGCAACAACCAAATTTCCTCTGGTCAGCCTCCATCTTCCTTTACAGAAAGCATTATAATAACCTTCATCATCAAGTCTATCGACTGAAATTATATTCAGCCGGATATCAAGGACATGCCATACATCTTTCAACAGTAACCTTATCCTATTGTTGATGACCAGCAACACGTCACCTCTGCTAATAATTGGGGACGTTTCTTTGTTTTTCATCCTTATTACTCCAAAATCTCCCGGAATATAAGTGAACAGTCCCCTTCTGGATGTGACGTGCAAAGAAGCACATGTATCTATCGCCCAGTCGGACTCGTGATCCATCATGCTCATCACGTCATCCATTTCACAAGTTAACAGGAGATCCCCTCCTGTAACTACTGAGATCGAGGCCTTTTCTTCAACTCGTCTCTTTTCTGCTTTACTCCCCCTTTCAGCATTCTCACAATGATGTGGCCTTTCTTACCACAATGATGACACTCAACGTTTTGAAACCTTAAGCGGGACTTATTGTGACCCTTTTTACCATACTTCAGGCCGCGCCCCTTACTTCTTCCCCATGACTCAGTTAAGAGCACTTCGGAGTCGGAAGAAGTGAAGGTCCCTTAAGACCGCCTTGCCTCATTCATGAGCAATGACGCAATGATCTCGTTCAACTTAAACGTGTCTTTCCCGAACAGCAAGGTTGTCACAATGTAGTCGTACGAGGCTGTCAAAGAAGCCAACAATACCAACGACTCGTCCTCCTCCTTGATCTCCTCATCAAGGGCCGACATCTGTGTTACGATCCTATTGAACTTGTCCAAGTGCTTTTCAAAGCTTTTCCCCACGGTCAGATGCAGTCGATAAAACTACTTCTTTACATGCAGCCTCATTGTCAAAGACTTAGACTTATACCTACTTTCGAGCTTCTCCCAAACCTCAGCAGAGTCTAACAAGCCGAGGACCTCCTGTAGTGTGTTGTCCGCCAGACACAATTTGATGGTACAATTTGCAATATCCCTTTTGTCTTCCCATTCCTCCTCGGTCAAGTTCTTAGGTTTCTCATCCTTCTTTCTCGGCGCTTTCACCATTCCTTCTTGGATCAAAATGTTCGTCATCCTTTCCTACCAAAGGATGAAATTACCTTATCCATTGAACTGCTCCACACTAAACGGCAAATTCTTCGATGAGGACGCTATTCAATCAAAAGTTCTCAAACCTCTCTCTGATATCACTTGTAGGGATAAATGGCGTCAGACCGACAATCCAGGAACACACACCGTAGAGAAATAAAGAGTAAGAAGAAGATAAGTACACAGGAAATTTTACGTGAAAAACATTCACAAATCGAAATGAAAAATCATAGGACACTTAATCCACAAAAATAAATTCCACTGTGTGGAGTTGGTTACAAAACCTCACGGTTACACAAGTCCTTGAGACAAAAAGATGAAGAACAGAGCACGAGAACACAAAAGGACGTCACACCTTTTTCACTCACTACTTTTTTTCCTTTTCTTCACACTCTTTCGCTTCTTATACATCTCTACAAAGCTCAATACATATATATATACAGGCTGTTTGAACAGCTGCCTAGCCAACGTAGAGGTTACAGGTTGCGGATACAGGTAGCCACGTGGCACATGTACAGCCCTGCAACGGTTCTGCAGAAACGGCACCCAATCTGCAAAAGATTGCACATGCCCAAATAATATTCTGAGTTGGCATCCACATGCGCTTACTATGCCCAAGTCCTCGGGCTTTTCTATGCCCTTGACCATCACGGAGTTCTCTGGCATTCAACGAAGTCCTCGGACTCAAGTATTGCTCACAAGTCCTCGGAACTGTGCTGCACAAGTCCGCAGACCATATCCGTGCTGAGTCCTCATCCTCAATATAAGGCCTCGGACATCAATCTTGCTCACAAGTCCTCGTGCCAATAAGTATGTCCTCGGACACAAACAGTACAACAGCACATCCACACGAGAGTGACCCCAACAAAGATCTACAAATGTCCACGATTTTGCTACTACATATAAGAAACAGCATCAGTGATTTGAACATTTTCAAGCCCTTTGTCTCCCCCTTTCTGACTATATTAAGCATATAGCAGGTTTCACTAAATAACAATAGATTGGAGAGACTTGTGTAGAACAATAACATCAGAGACCCAAATATTTTTTTCTGCAGTTCATTGGGTCCATTTGGTAGGATATATTGTAATTATCTTACAGTTTCTGTGAGACACCCATGGAATTTGCAAAAGAAAACAAATTGTTCTTTATGAGTAATGTGATGTATCTCAGCGGGACACATGCACACCGGGAAGCTGGATTTGCTCAGTTTACACATGTTCAAATGACACATGACTGAAAAAATGGTCAAAATTTGAAGTCATTCTCAAAGAAAGCTTCCCCTAATTGTTTCGCTTTCCCTAAAGATTCCCGGAGTCCTGATAAAGCATAGACAGTTGCTCAGTTATCCAAACCCAACTAAGCCTTTTATTCAGTAAATGGGGTAATAGGTTCTTTGATGGCATTAATCCTTTTGTGGGTTGCCTCCTCTGGTAGCTCCAGAAAAGCACGATAATGCTTGATGACTTCTGGAAATTCATTCTCGTGACTAAATCATCTCATAGGCGTCTCACAAATGTCGTGTTAGCGCTTAGACAAGTAAATAAATAGATGTTTGATCCAAATTTTCAACTAGCTAGGTGATGTTTGTTAAACAGAACAAGATGCTCAGACGCCATTGCATTCTGCAGTGATAAATAATATACGAGGCTCAGTACAGCAAATTCAAGCACCACCCAAAAAACGAAGTGGGCAAATGAAAAATAGGAATCTCCAACTTCTAACGAAAACAAATCACAAACGGCAGTATAAAATCTTATGCCAGCGAATCTTTATACTGGACAATCTGGAAAGCAAAACCCTGTATACACACCATCGAGGAAACTGAGAGACATACTAAAGAAATGTAACATTATAAGGTCCAGTCTAATAATAATCGCATCACAAAACGCAGTCTCATCAGATGCATTAAATTGATTATACTAGATAGAACATCATATCGTATTGAAACTTTGGACACTGTTAGTGCCCTCTCACGATAAGATCAACTGCATAAACTATGTAATTCAGAAGAGTAAGGATTTAAACTCTCAAACTCCTCAATTCAGGTAGATATGGATGGACGGAGTGAGAGCCCGCGGTCCTAAGACTCATTGACATCACACGGTGCTCCATTCTCCCACTCATTTGCACAAAAAAGGAGACCCGAATTCCGTCTCATCTGCACAATTCGAACTTGCATTTTCCATCTCAATGACACTACTTGGAGTTCCATTTTCCGAATCCTTGACGCAATTTGGAACCTCGTTTTCAGGCTTACGAAAAAAACTATCGATCCGACGAGTACTAACCGGGGCCGGATAATCTTTAACGGCCTTAGACGGAGGACGGTTGCTCGCAGGATGATCGGGGGAGCGAGGAGGAGGAAAGGAATCGAGTAAAAAATCGCTAGTCGGCTGGTGCCTTTTAACGGCGATTCTCAAGTGCTCAATCTTCACAATCCTTCGCTTCTTCTCGGCCGCGACTTCTGCCGATCTCTCGGAGAGGAATTGAAGAAAAAGCTCGGCAGATCGTGATATGAGAAACAGAGCTTCAGAGGTGAGTTTGGAAATGTCTCTATCGAGTTTCACGATCTTCTTCACTCGGCCGACAGGGAATGAAGGTTTAACCGTCTCTGTGCTATCTTCTCCTTCTGCCATTTAGGAAAGTTCTAAGTAAGCGGGAGATGAGAAAGAGATTAGGGTTTTTGAATTGCGCGGGGTGAAGCCGAGAAGGCGACTTTGCGTTTCAAGAAATACAAAGGTCGGTAAAGCTATATTAATTTCTGAATTCATAATCGTATATTTAGGTTTATTTTTAAAAAAAATATTTATTGAGACTCAAATAACTTATTTAAATAAAAATATATAATTAGTAATGTATAATAAATAAATAATAATCATAAATGATAAAATGATAAGTAATTTTATATTAAAAGTTTTCTTAATAATGAGAAAAAAATTACGGGATAATATATTTAAAATATATTTACTACACAATAAATTTACTTACACAAATTACAATTACACAATATCTTGTCACAAATAAGCTCAAATAATAATAAATATAATATAAAAAAATATAATAGATAAAACGTTTTTCTCAACTTCAATAACAGTATATTCAAAATTAGTGAAAATTGAAACTCGATTTAGAACTTGCTTGGATGCTCGAGTCTTTCTCTTTCCCCTTTTGTCTCTTTATCTTATTTTTCTCACTGAGTCGACGCTCTCTAGATCTCAAAATTGTAAAGTGGTTACCCTAAAAAATGGATTAGTGCGTTTTTATACTGTGAACTAGTACTCAAGTACTTGTCAAAACGAACACCTATTGCGTTCGGCACAAGAGCGGTCCCTCGAGCGCTCGTTGGGTGCGTTACATTCTAGAAGTATTGCTTGAGCGTCCCTCGAACGCCTTAGACATTGGGCATTCTGGATATCTAACTCAAGCATCTCTTAAACATTTTTTAAGCGTCATCCAATTTAGAATTAACCCTTATGTATATACAAGTGTCTTTTTTTAAGTCATCAGATAACAAGTCAAATATGTAAATGGCCCACATAGACGTAACCCATAACTCGACAATATTCTCTTAATATATTATATTTTCGTGAACAAAATGTTTAAAAATCATATCAGCCGCAATATGGAGGTATACGTCGACGACATGTTCGTCAAAAGCAAGACCACCAATGACCATATTTGCGATTT
>JAOVVI020012196.1:0-12329 GCA_028571085.2 Nepenthes alata | reverse complement strand
AATAACCAAGGAACTATAATCAATCACATGTGCCGGATCATAGACGTACTTCCTCAACATCGATACATGGAAGACGTGCACTTCAGCTAAACTTGGTGGCAAAGCTAAACGATATGCCACTTCACCAACTCGCTCAAGGATCTCAAATGGTCCAATGAAGTGCGGTTTCAGCTTCCCCTTAACGTCAAATCTGGAAATTCCCTTCCACGGTGACACCTTGTGGAAAACAAAATCTCCGACTTCAAATCTGAGGTTGGATCTCCTCTGATCAGCATAACTCTTCTGTCGGCTCTGGGCAATTTCCAGCTTCTCTAAAACCACTGTGATCCTTTCCGATGTCTCCTGAATAACATCCGGACCCAATCAATGCCTATCTCCAGTCTCCGCCCAATGAATAGGAGATTGATACTTCCTACCGTAAGGTGACTCAAAAGGAGTCATACCAATACTCGCTTGGAAGCTGTTGTTATAAGATAACTCGGCTAGTCCTAAGTGATCATCCCTGTTTCCTTTGAACTCCAATACGGAAGCCTAAAGCATATCCTCTAGTTTTGGATCGTCCACTCAGATTGGTCATCGGTCTGGGGATGATAAGCCATACTAAACATTGGATTTGTCACGGAGCAAGCTCTCCTAAAATTTAGAGATGAACCATGGATCACGATTGGACACAATAGAAACTGGCACACCATGTAACCTCATGATCTCGTTGATGTACAGCTGTGCCAAACGATAACAGGAATATGTATTCCGAATGGCTATAAAATGGGCATATTTTGTTAGTCGATCCAGAATGACCTCGATTGCATCATGATTCTTTAAAGTTCTGGGCAATCCTGACACGAAGTCCATCGAGATGTCCTCCCACTTCCAACTGGGAATGGGCAGAGGCTACAATAATCCAGAAGGCTTCTTCCTCTCGGCCTTCAGCTACTGACAGATAAGACACCGGTTAACAAAAGCCACGATCTTTCTTCGCATGTTCCTCCACCAGAACCTTTTCCTTAACTCTTGGTCATCTTGTTTATATCAGAGTGAATCAAGTATCGAGTCCTATGTGCCTCCTTCATTATTTCTCCCTTCAGTTCTTTGTTATCCGACACACATAGCCGCTCCTTAAATCTAAAAATTTCATATGTATGCACATTAAAATTAGCTCGGGTGTCTCTGCCAAGGTCTCCCGTGATGTCCATAAAAAATGGATCATTCACCAACCCTTCATTTATCCTCTGGAGGAACTCTGGCTACACCTGCAGAAACGATAACATCATCCTATTTCCCTTGACGTATCACTGAATATGACAAGACTTCAGGCAGTCTAGCAACTCCATCTGCTTAATCTGTAATGTCACCACCTAACAAGTTCGGCGACTCAGGGCATCCACGACCACATTTGCTTTCCCCGGCCGATACTAGATCTCACAATCGTAATCTTTAAGGAACTCGATCCATCACCGCTACCTCATATTCAACTCCTTCTGTAAGAACAAATACTTGAGACTATTGTGGTCAGATAACACTAAAAACTCTTTGCCATACAAATAGTTCCTCCAAATTTTCAATGCAAACACCACAGTAGCCAGCTCCAAATCGTGGGTCGGGCAGTTCTTCTCATGGACTTTTAATTGCCGAGACCGATAAGCTACTTCCTTCCCCCTTTGCATCAAGACACACCCGAGTCCCACTTTAGAAGCAACGCAATACACTTCAAACCCACCAGAATTATCAGGAAGAGTCAAAATCGGGGCAGTCGTCAACTGATCTTTCAACTCTTGGAAGCTTTGGTCACACTCCTTGGTACAGTCAAAGCTCGCCTCCTTCGTCAGATGGGTGAGGCGTAAGGCTATCCGAGAAAAAATTCTCCACAAAACTATGGTAATAACTGGCCATCCCCAAAAAGCTTCGGACCTCCAATATGGTCGTAGGTCGACTCCAATTAATCACTACTTCGATTTTCTATGGGTCTACTGAGACGCTTCTATCAGAAATCACATGGCCCAAGAATACTACCTTATCATGCCAAAACTCACATTTCTTTAACTTTGCGAACAACTGATGCCCTCAAAAAGTCTGTAACACGATTCTCAAGTGCCCCTCTTGCTCAATGCAATCCTTGGAATAAATTAGACTATCGTTAATGAAAACCACAACAAACTTATCCAAATACGGCTAGAAGATCCAGTTCATCAAATCTATAAACACGGCTGGTGCATTAGTCAACTCGAACGGCATCACAAGGAACTTGTAGTGACCATATCTCATTCCGAAAGTTGTCTTCACCACATCCTCCTGCTTAATGCGAAGCTGATGATATCCTGACTAAAGATCAATCTTAGAATACACTCAGAACGCCTATAACTTGTCAAAGAGGTCATCGATCCGCGGCAACTGATACTTGTTCTTGATTGTGATCTTATTAAGCTCGTGATTGTCTATACACAGTCTCAAGGCCTCATCCTTCTTCTTAACAAATAGGATCGGAGCACCCGAAGATAAAACACTGGGTCTAATAGAACCAGTATCAAGCAAGTCCTGCAACTACTGTTTCAACTTCTTCAACTCAGCAGGGGCCATACGGTAGGGGACTTTCGATATGGGTGCCGATCCTGGTACAAGATCAATCCCGAACTCGATCTCACGGCATGGTGGTAGAGAAAACAACTTGTTGGGGAACATGTCTTCAAATTCGCACACTACCTGAATGTCTTTTATGGACAACTCCTGACTCTCTACCACACTGACATAAGCCAAAAAGGCATCACGCCCACTTCTCAATAAATTGCGAACCTGCAGAGCAGAAATGAAACTAGACGGTTCCACTCTACGAACTCCCTGAACATGAAAAGGTTCGCATCCTGGAATAGCAAAATCCACCCTTTTGTGGAAACAATCAATGGTACCGTGGTACTTGGAAAACAAATCCATACCCAAAATAATATCAAAATGACACATATCTAGTAGAATCAGATCAACAACTAGAGAAATCCTATTCACCTCCATAATACACCTGGGTAGGATATGTCGGTCACAATGGAATACCCTGTGGGCGTGGATACGACCAAAGAAAAATCAAGGGTCAGGGGAGAGGGTGTAATACGACAAGCCAGTCGAGGAGAAATAAATGAGTGTGTGGACCCATAGTAAAAAAGTATTGAGCAAGAAGTACCACAAACTTGAAGTATACATTCCACCACCTCATCTGATGCTTTGGCCTCACTAACAGACACTCCAAAAGCTTTACCCCACAATACCCGCTTCGAAGCATGGACTCGCGATGATTGAGGACAATCTTTGGCTTTATGCCTCACCTGGCCACAAGTGAAGCAAGCACCTGTCATCTTGGGACAAGGTCTACCCTCATGCTTCCTCCCACAATGCTTACACGAACCTACCGAAGCATGAGAAGATAACGAGATTTGGCCACTCCTTTGTTTAGAAACTGATTGCTTGAACTTCTTATATGGTCTCCCTGAGTTATCCTTAGAGCTATCATTTGCCCCACTCTTACTTGACGACCTCTTCTTGAAAAATTCTTCTTTAGCATGCTCCTGTTCATAGATTAAAGCAATATCTAGTACTTCAGCATAAGTGGTCAACTTAAGGGTCGCCAACTGCTTGCGAATGTCGTCCTGCAAGCCTAGTAAGAACCTCCTGGTCTTCCTTTCCTTGTCTTCAACCATATAAGGGAAAATTGTGACAACTCTGAAAACATGACCTCATACTCTGCCATGGTGGGGTTTCCCTGCCTCAATTTGAAAAAGTCCTCCTCTTTCTGAACATGGAGGCTAGACAAAAAATATGTCTCTAAGAATGTATCCTCAAACATTTTCCAGGAAATCTCGGCCTTTGATACACCCAGCGCTCTTTTCTTCATTTTCCCCCAATGGTGCACCTCACCTTTTAGCCAGTAAAATGTAAACAACACCTGATCCTCCTCAGGGCATCTGATCACTGCAAATACCTTCTTCAAACTTTCTAGCCATGTGTCCCCCTTGATTAGGTAAGGCTCCTCTAAAAAAGATGGCACTCGATCTTGAACGAAGTGATCGAAGGCGGATGGCCCCAGATTGACAGGAGCCTGGATGGGAGCCAGAGCAAGAACAGAAGCAAGATGTCGCTGCTCCATATTCCCAAAGATGTTTGTAAGACTCCCCAATAAATTTAAATACTCTGCCTTTAAATCTCGGGGCAGATCATCCCTTTATGAACCTCGATGTCTAGGCGGCATAGTCAACTTTAAAATCCACCACTGAAAGAGAAACAATCACGGGTCAGGCCAAAGATTAAACCCTTGCTACATCATTACTGGATACACTAACGCATACGTGATTAAGGAAAACATCCTACACAAGAGTACTTAAATTAGCTATCCTAACTTGGTCATTTTACTCCTACGTTCACTTGTTTGGCCTTAACCTATACTATCCTAGGCTTTCGCATAAATTCAGATCAATCCTACGGCATCCCTTCTCTGATACCAACTGTAACGGACCAAATTATTTTGCTTAAATAACTTTTCTCAATAAACACATAACTTAAGCCCAATAATAATAATATAAGATTTCTGCAGAAAATTGGGCAGAGTTCCGTTGTAAATCAGACGTTTGCCAAAATACAAACACCTGTAATCAACATAGTATAATAATCAACAATAAATCCCACAATGTAACAACATAATTTATAATTTATCACACTACACAGGATCTAAATGCCACAACAATAGGGGTGGCACCGATATTATAACTCTAGTACAATGTTTACCAGTAAGGATGTGACGGACCGGATTATTCTCCTTAAATAACCTCCGTCAGTGGTAACATAAACTTACGCCCATAATTTATCATTATAGATTCTGCATAAATTTTGAAAGAGTTTCCTCAACAATTGGACGAAAAATAACAAATATAACATCCCTAAAATAGCCAGTACAAACACACAACTATCCAATAATCAATATTTTGGCCTACAACACAATACACAGGATCACAATCGTCATACCATCCATGGCTTCAACACAGTATTCCTATCTACCATGTTGGGTCTAAAGAGATTTCATTTACAGCTAAACCAAATCCAAAACATCGACATAAATGTGAAAGCATAGCTAAATCAAGAAACCTACAGAAGCATAACAATAACCATAAAATAATAACAAACTGTATTACTCCAACTAGACTATTTACATTCTATTACAATAATGTATCCAAACATTAAGCCTTCAACATCCAACTAATCTCCTCATGAAAGTCCCTCTTCTTGCTCTAAATAATCGGATGTCGGCATAATGTTCTCATCTGGAAGGAAAAACAGCAAGAGTGAGCATACAATTCAGCAAATATAATCATACATCACTAATTATAGCAAATAACAAGGAAAATAGTAACTGGACAGGGGAAACATATAACTTGAATAAAATGAAACATGCTAGGGGAGGGGACATCTAGGATCATGTGGTTTGCATGTTTGTTCTGGTTACATCCATTCATTTTCATTACTTTTATTAATATTTGCAGACCCGAGCTAGTAGGTCGTACTAACTAATGATGTGAGAGAACGAGGAAAGGAATGTGTCTGCCACCCATTCTACAGCGGGCTACATTTTAGGTTTACAGCACTCGACCATCGGCTACATTTTAGGCCTGTAGCACTCGGCCATCGGCTACATTTTAGGCCTACAGCACTAGGCCATCTCAACTCGCCCCATATCCCCCGGGGACCACGGCAATCCTCGTTCTTTTACAGTAGTATCCTAAAGCGTACCATGAATATCACTCGCTTCCATGAGCGGCCAGAATATGTGGCCAAGTATTCCTTGGGTTCATACCGTGATGGACATGTTAAACTAGAGATTACTCCCCCTATGAACCATGGTCCTAGTTTTAGGTTTAATCCTTCCTTGAGGGAAGATCCACCACAAGTACATCATATTTTCCAATCAAAAAGTCACATTCCCATCCGTATCTCCATCCGGGAGATCAAATCCATCACATATCGTACTTTGGTGGGTTCCCCTCCATTTACTTGCTTGGTTCTCATCTTTCTGTGGGATTTAATCTCTTTTAGTAATTCAATCCAAGTTCATAAGAGAGTTTAAAATTTCTTACCTCTGATGGTCAAATATCATCTAGAAGCCTCTGGGACGTATTCCCTTTCTTCCGGTGTACAAATAAATATTTTCAGGGCTTACAATGTAGCATGAACATTTAGACATAAATTTCATAACAATTAAATGGGGTGGATGCATGCAAATTTCCTATTTATTTTGTATGATCAGTAATAGGGTCATGTAGAGCTCCTGGACGCCGTGACGGGTCGAATCTTATGAAATCGGGCATCCGATCGATCTATATGCATAATTAGGATATGATGATTCATATTTTGATGTCAATTACACACAAATCGAGGTGGAAGCATGCAAATTTCTCCTTCCATCTTGGGTGAATAGTAACAGTAAGCTTTTAGAGCATCCGGACGCTGCGATCGAGTCATAACTTGCAAAATCGGATGTCCGGCCGATATATATACATATTTGGTACGTGGCGATTCACATTTTGAGGTCAATTTAACATAATATGGAGGTAGAAGCATGCAATTTTTCCATTTCATTCGGATGAACAGGTACAGTGGCATTTTAGAGGGCTCTGACACCGCGAACGGGTCAAAATGTATGAGATTGATCATGCGGCCGACTTATATACACATTTGGGACGTGGTGATTCATATTTTGGGATCAATTTAACAAGATACGGTGCAGAAATGGAAATCCCCCAATTTTCGTTGGTTAGGGTTTGGTGAAACTCCACCGACCAGATCGATGAGCAAATTGGACAATAAATTACATAATCCTTGGTCTCAAGTCATGGGTAATCTATTTTTCATGGTTTGGGTGGGTATTGAGACAAAAATACCCAATGATAAACAAAAAATATCGAAAGAGAAAAGTTATTGAGTATGAGAACACTTGCCTCGACGCGTATTACCACTTTTATCACTAGCTCTCGAATGGATTAGGACTTCACGACCTCAATCTCCTCCTTTCTCTCTCTAAAATTGGCACCCTCTCTCTCTAGAAAGTTTTGGAATGTGGAAAATAAAAATTGCAAAGAAGCACACGGCTTTAAAACGGGCTAGCTCTCGAGCGCGCGGCGAGCGCAGCCTTACTGCCCAGGCTAGCTCGAGCACGCGATGAGCGCGCGGCAAGCAAAGACAATCTGAATTCTGTGCGCTTCGTGGGCTCGAGCCCACAGAGGGCGCGGGTCACATCCGCAGCAAGCCTACTTCGCATTTTTTACTTTTGGGACCCATTTTTACCATTGTAACCGAATCTTTCACATCCTTGGACCTTACTTTCGATTATATAACCTTAATAAGTCATGATTATCATAATTTAAAATCTAAAATCTTATTTACTAATTATTATTTCACATATTACAATTTTCATTCCCGATTTACTAATTCTGGCTCTTTGAGCTTTTTAATCTATCCTCCCGTACCTTTTGACCACAATTCACCTATGCTAACTTAATTACCTTCTAATTTATGTTCTTAACCCATAACCTCACAGAATCCATAATTTCCCACATGGTTAAAACTAATCATAATCCTACTTCCTCATTTGTTGGTACACGGGAGATATCACGGTAATCTACCTAAATCCAAAGGTAAGCCTAATTATTGACTACTTCTCTAGCTTAATAAAAAATCCAAACGAACTAACAGGCTCTAACCTCGATACCTCCTAAGCCTCAAGAATGGTCATTCCTTTTGAGTCTCAAATTGACATTTCTGCTGCAAAACTTTGATAAATCCATTTATTAGTGCTCTAAAATCTTCTTACAACTTATGCCTACTGTCTCATATCAAATACTCAAGTTACCTTGTAGATATAAATTTAAAGAAAATCCTAAGAATATCAATACGACTAAGGCGAAACCTAAATACTTAGATTGCGATTAACTTAGGAAACACAATTGAAGCAATCACCCTAAAGTCTCAAACTCGAATACTTACTAAATTTATTGCCACATCAGTATACCGGCGAGCGAACTTATTCTATCCAAACATATCATCCAAATTATGATGAATGAGCCATCTATGCTAGCAAAATCTGCAATCATACAAACAGTATCATAATTCTTGCTACCCTAACATCCTTGAAACCGAAACGGTGAGGGCTTCTCTTCCCAAAGTTCCAAAATCCTTAGGCTAGCACACTCTTCCTCCTAAAATCCAAAGTAAAGCATTCCATTTGCTTAAATATTAGAAGCCACTCAAGATTCATCCTAAAATGCTTCCTATGGAGCATCAAGACATATCTCAATCAAAAATTCCTTGCATCTGATTATTAGCAATACTGTTCACCTTCCTTGAAGGACATCGAAATGCACCTTCTAATCCTTAAACAGATTAACCCATTTGCATGGTCGCATGGCAATCTCTTCCTGCGAGATAACCCCTCAATCCATTAGGATTATTAAACAAAAACTATCTTTATAAATAACATCTATAAATCCTCAAAATAAGGACCTCAATGTCCATCTCTGAACTATGGGTGGGGTAATTCCGATCATAGGCTTTCTACCCTCTTAACCATGGGCAACCACCCATACAAGTCACGAGAAAGACAATCCTAGGGCTTCCTCAGAAGGATCAGCTTCTACCGTAACTTACAAAACTCATCAGGGGTCAACCTAAACAATAAGGTCAATTTCTAATCCCTAATTCCTCGAAGGCTACCCTCGCATGACCCATTCCAACAGATACTAATCGTCTCCAAGCCAAATTCCTCATGCGCTGTAATATTTGAGAAACACTTATTGATTTACCCTAAGGAATTGCATTCCTACTATCAATGAAATCACATGCCCAACATAATACCTCTCCCAAACTTACATCCTTTTCATAATTGAGCACACAGCTAACCGTGTTTCGCAATTCATAATACGATCCTCAAATTGACTCTAAAAATTCATTAATGAGGCTATCCCAAAAGCATTGAAGTACCTTACAGCAAAATACTCAGACGATGCCTTATTGGTTCAATATAAGATCCTCAAAAGTTGGTGCCAATTCTGGCACAACTCCACAACAACCATCAATTTAACAATTAGGAGATGATTTGGGCTGACCATTTCCTCTAAGACACATCCTCAAATACTTACATTACCCAAATACTTTGGCGACCACAAAATGACTCCCAAGTGTGGTCTTATAAGTTAACTAATCTTGGCACAAATCCTAATTAGACAATATGTAGATGAAAAAATATTAATTTTGTCGCCACTCAAATAACGATGCCTCATATTCAACCTTTTCACCCGATTACAAGGTGTCATATCCTCACCATCATAGTTTGCGCTAGCATGGCACCTAACTAACCAAATCGTTCTCAATATCATATTAAGCCCTAACACCACAGGGTAATTAAATCAGCGCAACCAATCCTATCTATAAACCCGAGAAAGTGTTGTAGACCTCGATACACTAGATAAGGCCTACAATCCCCAGATAAATGAATAGGCTTAAGAAACACCAATAAAACATAGATTCTAGATTCTAAAATAACACATGTATCAAAAAATTAAAATATGAAAACCTTATTTCCCACTATGATGGATGACACTTCTATACTTCGTGGCATCATCGTGAAGCCCTAATCCAAGGTATTGGGCTCTTCCACTGTCCGACCCATGGGATAAGGGCAATCCCTAATCATGCGGTTGAATCATCCACATTCAAAGTATGTTCCTAGAAATCCCACCGAAACAAGACATTCATCCATAAAGCATCTATGAACAAATTTAGAGACATCTCTTTATTCTCGAGGCCCACGATCCTTTTCACGTCAACCACCCGAGGTCAACTTCACCTCCTATCTTATATGGGGCAATACTGCCTTATCTTCTTCTAAATATTAGATCACTATTATCACCATCTTAATACTTAGGACCCATATCTCAACCCCTATAGGATCCGAGTCACCCAAAAGTTTAGGCACTTAATCATTACTAAATCGATTATAAATCGACATCCTTGGATTTGCTGCACCATAATTAACTCTTAAGTCATCTTAACCTCAAGCCAGAGCTGATTGACCCTAAACCTCAAACCGAAACCAATTGACCTAGGCCTTGAATTAATACCGATCAATTCAAGTACCAAATCGGCACCTATCAAATTTAAACTTTAAGGTGCCTTCCTACAGCTCCTATCATCCTCACGGTCAACTACTACCACGAGTAAACCCTCGTCCAAGAGAAAATGCTAATATCTTTATAAATTAGAAACAACACGAGTTATGTCGCTCTTATGACACTAACTAGGATACATAAGCTAGACAACCAACTCATTCTCAAACTCTAACTTAGTTCAAGCCTAAACTAGCCCAGTAGGATTAACTAGAACTGTGACGGGATGAAATTTTTTTTCTCAGTTAATTTTGTCATTTCAAAACAGGAATAGAAGCCCAAGTCTCACTCAGGTTCTGGAGAAAACGGGTAGAGTTATTCCTAAAATTGGGCTAAATAGAAAGATAAACCTGTACAAAACCTATATAGCAAACCTGTACATGCACACAACTAATCTATTTGTATTACAACACGTGTTCACGGGACCACAGATGCTATCCATGGCATTAATCTAACAATCCATCTACTATATTAACAGTTCATGAGTGAGATGCCATCTAGAACCTGTACATAACATCTAGAAAACATGTAGCCAAAGAAAAACTATAAACCTGCAGAAGCATAGTTTCCTATTCCTCACATGTATCACATACATTTTTATACACAACTCACATATACATAAATATCCATAGGCATAAAATCCATATTCAAAACCATATATTAAAATCAGGTCTTTACATCCAACTATTTCCTTCCAATGTCTTCCAAATACTAAAGTCTCTAGAATGTCTTCAAGCTAGGCTTTAGATCACTCTTTCTCGTCAGGTAACAGCTCTATAGTCTTGTCTGGAGGAAAAAAAATAGTAAAACAGTTAGTCGAGACCGAGCATGGTACTAACACATGCAGTGGGTTTCAGAATGTAGAATAGTAATATATTTATATTAAAACATAAAAGCATTTAAGGTTAGGACGGTTCAAGGAAACAGAATAAGCCTAATTTGACGTTAAATCAAGTTTTGTAAATTAGAAATCAGGAAACATAAGTCAAAAATCAGAACTCAATATTAAATCAGTGAGTTATAGAAATTCTTTTTCTATCAGTAAAGGACCCTACCAGTAGACTCTGCTAATAGATGGGATGAATAATCGATAATAGATTGTGTTCACTCCACACAATCTATAGCCAAAAATAGTCATCCCATCTCATGGGACATCCCTTCTCGCGGGATTCAATATAGTACACCGGCTGGTAATAGTAAATTACCTTATAGATTAACGCCCTGAGGAAGGGTGGACCATATATAACTCCATGGACAGAGTTATCATCGATTACCACCATAACATTCTAAGGCATGTCGGAGAATCTAACCTGATTGTATATTAGTCCCGGATCCTAAATAATAGTGCCAGAAATATTTTTTCTTAACTTACAACGGTTTAGGTTTCAAAAAATAGCTAGAAATATCACAATTAACCCTTCAGTTTTGCTTTAGAAGTTCACAGTAATTAATTAGTAAAATTTGTTCAAAAATAAATTTTATCAGGGACATTATCTCAGTACATATTAGCTTTTACATATCATAAGTTATGCATTTGATGGGTACACTAATAATGGGCTGGCCCAAAGAAAGGTAAACGGAAGCATAAGAAGACCGGTCAACGCAGTTGATGGCCCAGTTAAAGGACGGCCCCAGGAACTGAAAAGCCTAGGACGGTCAACGTTGGCACCACGACGGCTAATTCCAGATCATGAGTGGGATAATTCTTTTCATGATCTTTCAGTTGTCTCGATCCATAGGCAATAATCTTTCCATGTTGCATTAAAATACAACCTAACCCAATCTTTGAGGCACCGCAATACACAACAAGTCCTCCTGATCCATTTGGAATGGTCAGGATTGGAGTAGAAATCAACATATCTTTAAGTGCTTGGAAACTCCTTTCACAAGTGTCGGTCCACTCAAACTTAGCATCCTTCCTTGTTAACTGTGTGAGTGGAAGGACGATTTGGGAGAAGTTCTCCACAAACCTTCGATAATACCCGGCCATTCCTACGAAGCTCCGTACTTCGGTCACCGAGTTTGGCCGATTCCATTGTACCTGTGACGGACCAGATTATTTTTCTCTTAAATAATCCTCCGTCAATAGTTACATCCATTTATGCTTATTAGAAAAGTGGGAAATATCTTATTTCCAAAGCG
>JAOVVI020012195.1:0-12329 GCA_028571085.2 Nepenthes alata | reverse complement strand
TTCTTTCTCCGGTCAACGCCGGTTGACCAGTACTTGATGATTAACATTTTCTTGTTAAAATTTTGGGTCGTTACAAAAAGCCTTTGCCAGCTCCCTGAAAGAGCAGATAGAATCTACCGGCATCCCATAGAACCAAATTCTCGCGTCCCCTTTTAGTGTCAGGGAAAAGTATTGTCACATTGTGGTTTCATCCAAACCTTGGAGACTCATATGCTCTCAAAAGTGATCCAAATGGTCCATCGGATCAGTGTTTTCGTCATACTCGTTCAGGTTGGGCCCTTTGGACTTCGGGGGAAGCGGCTTTGCCCTGATTTCTGTCGTAAACGGACACCTGTGGAAGTCAGCGATTCCTCTGTCGTCATCGCCAAAGACCTGACGGAATACTCAATTAAATTTTTCCTCCACCTAAGGTGTGGCCGCCACTTTCTTCTCATTGAGGAAAGTCCTCAACTCGTAGGGGTCTTACGCTGTATGCTGCCCCATGTGGTTCCTGGCCTTGCAGACACAGCGAGGATTTTGCCTCTCAGGGCTCTCCTCCTGTACCCGCGGACCTAAGCGCCTTTGAAGGCATGACGGGGCTCGACTGCTCGAGGCAACTTGGGTTTGCAGGGCCTCGGGTTGAGCGGCATGTTTGCTGGTATGTTTCTTTCCCTTTCCCTTTCTCTCGGGCGTCACGGATTGAGAGGCCCTAGATAGCACTCCCCTCAGTCTTTCATTCACAGTTGTGCAGAGTCCTAGACGGCTTTGGCCATATCGTCCATCCTTACAGCCAGCCCTCGAACATAAAGGTCAGGATGATCCTCTCTCCTGCCACAGGGCGCTGGGCCATTAGCTCCTGAGCATGTTTTTCGGATAGGACTGCTAGTCTGTCCTCGACTATTCACCATTTTTCGTATCGGATCGAGTGTTTGAAAGGGAATGCTAGACTTTTTGTTCAGCTTCCAACAGACAGCGCCAAATGCTGCGTCATCGGATCCTTGTTCTAAGCGAGATGAGAATCCGGCGGCAACATTGAAGGTTCAGGTATGCAAAAATCGGGTGAGTATGCAGACGGATATCGAGTGATGGGACGAGGACCAAAACAAAGATGTGGGACAGGGACTTTGACACAGGATTTTTATGTGAAAAGCCTTTTCTTGAACATGAGAAAAACTATGAGACTTTAGTCCGAGAACTACTTTCACTATCTGGCGTTTGGTACAAAGATTTTACAATGCACACTTGTGAGCCACAAGTCATGGATTTGGTGTTCGGAAGCTTAAAGGGTCACTCTCACAACACCATCCCTCTCGCCTTGCTCTCTTCTTTTTTTTCCTTTCTCTCTACGCTTGAGGCATCGACAGTTAATGCAGAGATTAATTTTTGAATCCCTTTGTTAGGTGAACAGTTAAGGTATTTGTAGCGTCTGGATTTCCCGTGAAATCTGTCCACGTGGCGTTGACATGTTCCTGAGACCTGGTACCAATTTCGCGCGTTCCTCTTGTCTAATCAAGCGGGTTGCATGCACGGATACTTTTCGTGACGTTCGTTCTGTTGGCCGCGTGCATTAAAACTATGAGGAACTTGAAATCCTTAAAAGTTGAAGAAGGAAACTAGTTTTCTGGGTAAAGTTCAGTTTTAATGTAACATTTAAAACTATGAGGGGTTTTAACATTTAATTACCTTATGATTTAGTTATTTTTGATTTCAACGTACAACCACCTATTTTTAACGCTATCCCCCGCAGGTCAAGTTACCAATTAACTAAAAAATGGTTCATTTAATATCTCTTTAGGGACTTGTCATATCTCAATTGATTGAGATATGAGTTAGATATCAGACATTTATAAACTATACTATTGTTTCATAGGTTTTATACCCATTGATATCATATTATTTTCATTGATCTCCTTTACCTTCTCATGAATATTGAAGGCAACTTTTGTACTCAAGTTTATTCAAAGAAGGCCATCATCAATAAAGAATACGAGATGACTCCATAAGTACACTAAATATTCACCATATGGCATCCCAGCTGGCCCACTACAACTCTTTGGTCTTGACGTAACATTGAATCAGCCACTCTAACACTTACACCACAACCTAACCAACACTCTAACCTTCTTGCACTCTAACGCCTCATCACATGTTGCTATCACATTAGAACGTAAACTCTACCTAAGACCATAAAGCTATGAAAATAGTTTATCTTGGATATCTGACCTGCAGATTCCCAAAACTCAAATCTATTCCAAAACACGTCTGACATTCAATCGCCGCGTCACATGCTTGTCAAACGTCAACTCTTAGCATTATAAAATAACATAATTTTCCATGAGATTGAATATCCAATGCTTACATCTGAAGAATAATGCATTCATTGAGATATGTTAGGGTCATTTATTTGTTAGCATATTTCGTGATAATATTTGGTCGTGTGTCGATGTTGGGTTGTGTTAGTTGAAGCACTATATCAACTTATTTTTATGACCATCCGTTTCCGATGTCCTGTGCCTTCTGCATGCCTGCTATGCGCTCCAACTCCAATTCTAGTACCATGTCGCTCGCTACATGTCTACCATACACTCAAGCCGCATTTCTAGTCGACATGTGCCCGATATTCACTCGCTATGCACTTGAGTACCAAATCCAATAGCCTCTCGCTCAATGCTCGCTTGCCGTGCGATCGAGCGCCAAAACCAATAGCCTCATGCCCAAAGCTCGCCTCCTCGCTCGAGCGCTTGTAAGTTTCCCTCTCTACATATTTCTCCATTCTTTCAGTTGTCATAACTCTTATTTATGTATTTTGGAACGGCCATTTTGAGAGAAAATAAAATTCACATACTTTAATCTTACTCCATTTGAGAAAATCTCAACTATATTATTGTGCTCTTGTGTCAAGGGTTTTCTTACCACTCTCGCTTTACCATTGTAACACATCCTATCCGTTTACCTTTGTTGGGGACGTTAGTAGTGTGAAAAAAAGTTTCCGATGGGGTTTGATACTTCAAGCAGTTCGTGAGGAAAGATTGACGTGAAAATCGGAGGGCGTCTGGTTTTGTTACCGTGAGCAAATCCAATGAGTTCCTAGTAGAGATCATGCGACAGGAGTAAGTTGGGTAGGTTAGTATATCATTACTACCCGATCTGTAAGTTGATTTTTCTAGTGCATATTTTTCCTAGCTGTTAAAATCTGAATGGTTTTACTCAATAGTCGTGATTATTGAGGTTTTTATTCATCACCAAAAACTTTCTTTTTTATTATTACTTATTACTTTATTCATTATACTTATTATCATTTATATCATGTAAATTGAAATATTCTTTACGTGTATTGAATATTTATTTTCGTACTACTTTCGCTAATCCATCAATGGGTCGAAATTTTTCTATAATTTGGGACGAAAAGTTCCCTTCAAGATGTATCCTTAAGAACACGTGACCAAGCCCATAAATATACAAATCTAACTCGAACCTGTCCTTAGCATTTGAATGTGGCACCGTATGCTAGTCAAATACTAAGTCAATATTCCATAAGTCCACTTATTTATGAAGAAGCTCTAAAGCAACAACATTAGAAGGTCTCTACCCTAGAATTCTCAATAGATTGGCCAATAATAGTCATATGAAGAGTAAAATGGGTTATAACCAAGATTTATGTAAGAAATACGTGAATATGGCTATCAGCATTGTGATGTTTGAATGTAGTTTAAATGCAAGCCAAATCGCAGTGCAACATTCAATTATTCGCTTGAACGTTAGTCAAATACCACCTCGAAATCAATGTAAAACAATTTAGACGGTCATATAATTTTATATACATCATTTATACTTTATTTATTATCATTTTAACTTGTGACAACGAATTAAGAAGATATATTGTATTAAGAAGAAAATATGGAGTGTCTGATAAAATATATTTTCACTTGCCTCAAGATACATGAAAATATCAATCGCTTGCCGTGAACGGCTGCCACAAGCTTCTCCATGAATGGAAGTCTGAAGATTACGCCTTCAAACTCAATCTCTAATGAGGAAGAGGCTAGAAAAATGGAAGATTTTCTCTCTTCTCTATTCTTATGACCGTGCCTCTATCTCTCACTGAAGACGCCGCTTGGAGGGGAGAATTTAAGGAGGCTAGAGAGGGTAATAACGATGAGCGAAACTTGGGTTTTAGTTTATCTCCTTTTTCCTTTATTTCTCTTTTATTTATCAAAATGTTGGGTTTTATTACGAGGAAAGGGAGAGGGAGAGGCGGCCACATTATGTGGAAAGGCATGTATCACTTGGGCAAATTTAGAATTTAGGAGTAGAGTTTCAAGTAGGAATTAGGATTTTGGGGGTATTGGCTAATTTTTTGTACCTTAATGAATTTTGGAGCAAATTTATTTCTTATTTCATGAAATTTTCTCTTAATAGTTGAGATTTTGAGCTGGTTACTTCTTGAATGATACGTCCTAACGAACATAAGGTGGAGTGTAGTTGATTATATGTATTAGGTTATGGACATATTTTCATATTATGAAGATATAAAACATATTGTAGACTGCTGAAAATGGTGATGGCAGTGCCAATCTATAAGTTAGCTCACCAATGCACTCTAGGTACTTGAATTGTCCTATGAAGTGCACTCAATTCTTTCCCTTTAATCCAAAGCACACTACACCCCTCCATGGAAAAACCTTTAAGAATATTGGGTTGCCGATGTTGAACTATAAGTCACAACACCTCAGGTCTGCATAGGTTTTTGAATGCTCTAGGCTTCAGGAAGATGTTCTCTAATCAACTTGACTTTGTCTGTAATTTTCTTTACTATGTTAAGTCCCATGATACTCCAACGTCAAATGTCCTTTTAGATGGCAAGCAATTTGCACTTTGTCCTGTAGAGTACCTCATATGTTGTCATTCTAATGCTCACTTGGTGGCTATTGTTGAGCCAACGGTAGGTAAGAATCCCAACTACCTCCAAGGTCCAGAATGGAGAGTCGTAACATGTTCTAGCATCTGAATGATACTCTAGGACTACCCATTTGGCCAAGGATGGGAGGCTGTGCTAAATCTGAGGTATGTCCTAAGCTCCCGATGAAGACTCTTCCAAAATCTTAACACCAACAGTTGGTCGTTTTTGTCCAACATGATGGCAGCTGATATATCATGCAATCTTACAATCTCCTCGATATATAGTCTCGGAAGCTGGTTCAACAAAAATGTTCTCTTGTGGTTAGAAAATGTTCTAACTAGGTAAGTCTATCAATGATCACTCATACCAAGACGTGTCCACATGCTATCCTCATAATTCTCATGACAAAATCCATAACGATATGCTCCTATTTCTTGCTTGAAATGGTCATCGATTGAAGCTTACAGGCTAGTCACTAATGTTCTTCCTTGATCTACTAATAGGTATGGCATTTTGATACGAAGTTCACGTCTTTCTTGAGATTGGTCTACCAAGATACCTTCTTCAAATCCTAATACATCTTCATACTCCATGGATGAATAATGTATTTTGATCAATGAGCTTCCTTGAGAATCTTCTTCCGTAAATCTTTAATGTTCGGCACACAAAACCAATCATAGTGTCTCAGAATGCCATCATTACTATGACAAAACCTTGCCCAGGACTCGCTTGCTATGTCCTCAATTATCAATGCTAGTACAAGGTCCTCGCATTGAGTTTCCTTGGTCCAATCGATAAACATGGGCTACACTTGAAGTAAATAACATAGTTTTTAGGGAGTTCCTTGGGTGAAGTTGTTACTGACTATCTTTTACCTCCTCCAACTTTCACTATTCGTGCATTATCAAGTGGGCTCTAAGTCAAGCTAACTTTCTATTTAGCGTTTCTATTGTGACATTGTCCTTCCCGAGCTTATATTAAATGTCATAATCATAAACCTTCAATAAATTCATCCACCTTCATTGACGCATGTTGAGTTCCTTCTAGAAAAATAAGTATTTGAGACTTTTGTGATCGATGAAGATTATAAATGTCTTGCAGTATAGGAAGTGTTGCCCTATCTTCAAGGAAAGCATGATTGCTACCAACTCGATATGGCGAGTTGTATGAATAGGTCTCATAGTCTTTCAATTATCTGGATCCATATGCTATCATTTTGTCATGCTACTTTAGGACACAATCAAAACCTCATATTGCACATCGCAATACACATTGTGCATGCCCAACCCTTTAATAATGTTAAAGATGAGCACTGAAGTCAATCTCTACTTCAACTCTAAAAAGCTCACCTTGCATTGATCAATCTAGATATATTTGGTGCCTTTCTCTTTAAGATTCATTAATGGTGTAGCAACCTTGGAGAGCCCTATCACCAAATTGATAGACCTATAATGCTGTGAACCTCCATTGATGAAGTAGACATCACCAAATTGGTAACTACCTTGATCTTAACTGGGTTGACTAACATTCCTACTTCAGATATAATGTGATCGAGAAAAGCAATCCTACCGAGCCAAAATTTGCACATCTTTAATTTTCTAGAGAGATGTGCTTTCCTCAAATGTTTCTAATACTATTCAAAGGTGCACCTCATATTTGGTATCATCCTTTGAATATACCTGGACGTCATTAGCGAAGACTAAGGCAAATCTCTCTTGAAAAAAAGGCTTAAACAACTAGTTCATCATCTCCATAGATAATGCTAGTGTATTGATTAAACCGAAGGGCATAACAATGAACTCACAATAGTCATATCTTGACCTAAATGTATTACCTAATTGTAGATCGATTTTGAAAATACTTGCTTCTCACATAACAAGTCAAATAGGTTGCCATTCTTACGAACAGATACTTATTCTTGATCGTTACTTTATTTAACCCTCTATAATTAATATTCCGTGACTATGTCGGGTTATTTATTTAGTCTCTTGTTGGCACTTTTCGGTAACTGCAACAATATATCGGCTTAGTAAATTCTCATCAGTGTCATGCCCGAAGGCTGTCATCGTTATATCTCAGCGTCCCCACCTTGCTACCTTCTATTCCGTCCTTTCCTAGGAGCTACGCCCGATTGGCGCCCGAAGCGCCAACACAACGCACTACGCTCAATGATCGCTTGAGACGCCACCGAGGCGTGTTTTCCAGAATCGTGCGCTCGATGAGCGCTCGAGGCGCCAACCAAACACATTTTTTAGAATCGGGGCGCTTAATGAGCATCCTATTTGCGCTCGAGCGTTTTCTCCAAACCCTAACTCGTGCCCGATGGGCGTTCGAGCGGCGCAACCATTTTGTCTCCAACAGTTCTATTTTTTAAACCCTATTTTGAGACTTCTATATATTCTGGTCTTATGTTTTGAACCTTAGGACTCGAGAAGACTTGTGAGGTGCCTCTTCTCTTGAAAAACCTATGGTTTTTATGCTCCACTTTTAAGAAAACTTCACACCTACGATTGTGCTTTATTGACAAAGTCTTCTCTCCACATCGTGCTTTCTCATTTACACCTCTTCCCATCTGTGAACCTTCGTGGTGACGTGGACACTAGGCTCTTGTGGTGTGCGGCAATTCAAGTGGTTCGAGAAGAAAGATTGACATAAAGACCGGAAGGAGTCCGGTTCCGTTGCCATGGGTAAATCCAAAAAGCCTCATGGAGCTATCCTTCTTCCCAAAAATTGGACTAAAGCTCTCCAAGGTACAGTACTAGGCTAAAAGAAATCCAAGTAAAGAATTTCCAACAGTTGAGGTCTCAATTCATTTAGCTTGGCTAGTGCCATCCGATAAAGGTCCTTAGAAATCAAGGTCATTCAAGGAGCTAACTCAATAGTAAAGTTAATCTCTTGTAGTAGCAAATGTCCTGCAACTCCTTAGAAAAATGTTATTAGATAACTGGAATATCATCAATCTTAGATTCCTTCACCATTGCTATCAATACCAAAGCCAAAAATCCTTTCAATTGCTTTACAGCAAATGTCTGGCATGTAGGGTTAACATCATTAGAACTCAAAAGGTTTATACGCCGGTATCACAAAATGTTTAATCTTCTCAACACAGTCAATATTGGCATGACAAGCAAGCAACTGGTCCATAGTAATGATGATGTCAAACTTTAACATATAAAGAGGATCAGGTTTGCAGGTAAATATGATGATTGTCCACTCAAGTAACACAGTTAGCATAAACAATATCAACAATGTCAATATTTATGGCCTCACTAACTGAAGTGAATATCACCAATGTGGCATCCTGTAGTCTCGGAGTAACCTTCAAGTGTGGCACAAAATAGGATAATATAAAAGAATGTTCCTACCATGATAAAATAAAACACAAGCTAGGTGTAAAAAATGCAAATAATACCTTACATCACTCCGGGAGAGTCTTGAGCCACCGACTCGATTAGTGCGTAGACTCATCTTGGAATATGAGGCTTTTACTATCTAGTCTGTGTTGTTGATGTTCGCTTTGGCTCAGGCACCTCTTGGAAAAGTGTTCAAGCTTGCTACTATTGAAACATACACATGGTTCTACTCAACCTGAAGGGCGTGTTGCGGGGTAAGAAACCAAAGTTGTAAATACTAGGGCTACCGATCTACAATCTCGAGCAATATGGTTAGTTTGCTGGCATAAGCAGCGCATATGTCCTTTGCGTTGGCGCAAAACGGAAAATACGGTGACTGGGCGGACGGATTACTTAGACGGCAATAGAGCAGAGCTCTCGGTCGGATGGTCAAAAGTAGAGATAGAAAAATGAGAGAAACACAACAAGATTTTAACGTGGAAAGACCATTCTCAACTGAGGAAAAAACTACCAAAGAATACACTATAATGAATAGATTGTTTACAAGGATGTTAGCTACACAAAACCCAAACAAAAAAAAAATCACAAGTGTATATCATTCAATCTTTCTCTAAAAATATTTGTCTCTCTATCTTTACAACAATGCTTGCCCACAGCTCTCTCCAAGCTCACTCCAAGATTTCTCACTGTCGCACACAAAGAAAGTAAGGGCACAACGCTTTATATATACAATGGGTCTAGTGGTCGGACGGCCACCCTAGCTGTAGGGTGGTAGGACCAAGCCTCCTAGGCCTGCCATGGCAGGTGCACGCCCGGCGTGCCAGAGTGGCAGGACTGACACCATTGGAAGTTCTAGCCGCCTCAACCACCAATCAGAGTGGGTAAACTACACACCTATAAAACACGGCTACAGTAGGCCTACAGGGAGAGAGAGTCAACCCCTAGGCTTCCAGCGTCCTCGTGCATGTCCTCAGCTACCTCTGGGACATGATGCCTCCAATGAGTCATCGTCTGTCTTGACAGGCTTCTCGGAGCACTCAAAAGTCCGCGTCCTTTTCCTCCTTGTGAGTCCGCGAACAAAGATACCACGAGGGAGTGACCCTAACAAACTTCTCCTCACAACCGATTGGGAGTGAAGTTAGATAGACCGGTAATATCACAATAAGCTTCTAGTTTTCCCTTTGGCAAAACTTTGGTCAACATGTCCGAGCTATTGTCATCCGACCAAACCTTTCCAATTGATAGCTGCCAATCATCAAAAATATCTCTCACCAAATGATAGCGCACGTCAATGTGCATTGATTTGGAATGGAATGAGAAGTTTTTACACAAGTGAATGGCACTTTGGCAATCACAGAGGACCTCGTACGTCTCTTGCCTTAAACTCAATTCTTGGATGAACTTCTTTATCCAAAGTATTTTCTTGCAGGCCTCGGTCATGGTAATAAACTCTGTCTCCGTAGTAGAGAGAGTGATACACTTCTACAACTTGAATTGCCAGGAGACCGCCCCTCTCGTAAATTTCACCAAGTATCCGGACGTTGATTTTTGAGAATTAACGTCCCCGGCCATATCGGCATCCGTGTACCCAAATAGTTAAAGCTTCTCTCCTTCAAACTGTAAACCCATCTTGGAGGTCCCACGGAGATATCTAAAAATTCACTTTACCACGGACCAATGTTCCATCCCTATGTTTGAGAAAAATCGCTCACCAGACCAACCGCATGAGCAATGTCCGGTCGCGTACACACGGCCGCGTACATCAGACTTCCAATAGCCGAGGAGTAAGGAATCTTACTCATGCGCGCCTTCTCAGTGTCCGAGGATGGACACTGCTACTTGCTCAGTCTAAAATGGTTAGCAAGAGGGGTACTGACAGGTTTGGAGCTTTCCATGTTGAATCGCTGAACACCTTTTTAACATAGCCTTCCTGGGACAGCCAGAACTTCTTGTCCCCTCGGTCGTGAAATATTCACATCCCCAGAATCTGGTTCGCCGGTCCGAGATCTTTCATGGGGAAAGATTGCCCCAATCGCTCTTTCAACTCCTTGATCCGGACACTGTTCTTTCCGACAACTAGCATGTCGTACACATAAAGGAGAAGGATAACAAAGTCATTTTTTAAAAATTTTTGGACAAAGACACAGTGGTCGCGAGTAATCTTATGGTCTCATTGTCTGACCATGACAGACTCAAACTTTTGATACCACTGTTTCGAAGCTTGCTTCAATCCGTACAAACTCTTCTTCAAACAATAGACCAGTCTTTCCTTCCCCTTGACTTCAAAACCATCTGGTTGTTCCATGTAGATCTCTTCCTCAAGATCTCCTTGGAAAAATACTATCCGGACGTCCAGTTGCTCAATCTCTAAATCCAAAGCTGCTGCCAGTTCGAGCACCACACGGACCGAGGACATATTCACAACAGGTGCAAAATTTTCATCAAAGTCAATACCCTTGCGTTGACCAAAGCCCTTCACCACAAGCCGTGCCTTGTGTCTTGGCTTGCTCGCGTCATCGGTCGTCTTCAGCCCGAAGACCCACTTGTTCTTCAGGGCCTTCTTCCCCTTGGACATTTTAGCCTGCTCAAATGTATGGTTTTTATGTAGAGAGGTTATTTCTTGCTTCATAGTCTCAAACCATTTATCCTTCTGAGCGCTACATATGGTCTGGCCAAAATCTTTAGGTTTTTCAGTATCAGTGAGAAGGACGTACTCACTTGTTGGAAGGTGAACGAACGGATGTCTCTCCCTGGATGACTGTCTCACAGGGGCCACCTCGGCCTGTTGAGGAGCCGAATCTTCAACCTGATCTTCTTGAGGTGTTGAAACCGCCTCATCATAGTTGCCGGCCACTCTTGGTCCGCCGACATCGTACTCAAGAGATACTAGCCGGAAAGCTTCCACATCAATACTGTCCGTCCGGGAAATATTGGGTTCAGACTTCTTCTCTTTTCCAATATCCTCTATGGTCTATTCCTCAATGAAGACCATATCTCGAGACCAGACCAGCTTCCTTTCCTTTGGGTCATAGAACCAATACTCAAGTTCGTCCTCGCCATAGCCCAGAAAGACGTATTACTTCATCTTTGGCTCTAGCTTACTCCTCTCATCTCTCGGAAGATGAACAAAGGCCTTGAAGCCAAATGTCCGAAGATAGTTGTAAGCTGGTTCCTTCCCGGTCTAGATCTTTTCTAGGACTTTTCCATCCAGAGGCTTATTGGGCAGCCAGTTGATCACGTGGGTGGCAGCCTTCAAAGACTCGGCCCAAAAATATCCCAGAAGTCTGGCCTCAGACAACAAGCACCTGCCCTTTCCATCAGGGTGCGATTCAGACTCTCGGCCATGCAGTTCAACTGTGGCGTCTTCGGTGGAGTCCTTTGAAATTTGATGCCGTGAGCTGTGCAATAGGCATCAAAGGTCCTAATGTACTCTCCGCCGTTGTCACTCCGGATAACCTTCAACCTCCTCCCAGTCTCACGCTAAACGAGGGCATGAAACTGCTCAAAGAATCCTGTGACCTGATTTTTGGTCTTCAGCGGGAACACCCACATTTTTCTTGAGAAATTGTCAATGAAGGAAACAAAGTACTATACTTCTCCAAAAGACCTTTCCGAGAGGGGACCACACACATTTGTGTGGATGAGCTCTATGACCTCGGACCTCTTGGAAGATGCGTCTCCCGAAAAAGAGACTCTCTGTTGCTTCCCCGCCATGCAGTGAGGGCAAGTCCTCGGCCTCTCTTCATCCATCATTGGGATGAAACCCTTCTTAGCCAGATGACTCATACCCCTCTCACTCATGTGTCAGAGCCTGTTATGCCATAGGCCCGAGGACTCCACACATCTTGTGGCATTTACCTATGCCACCTCGGCCTAGGCTTTCAACGCATAATGATCTAAGGCCTTTACTCCTCGGGCAACCACCATGGAACCCTTTGTTAGCTTGAAACTGCTGTCACAAAAGATGCTGCAGTAGCCTTCATCATCAAGCCGTCCAACTGAAATGATATTCATACGAATATCGGGGACATGTCGGACGTCCCTCAAAATCAATCGGGCTCCATTATTTGTCATCAAGGAGATGTCGCCGCGTCCAA